>PISX010010465.1:0-70268 GCA_004024625.1 Mellivora capensis | reverse complement strand
CAGAGGCCCCAGAGGCGGGAATGAGTCGGGGAGACCAATGTAGCTAGAGGGAGGGGGAGGCCGTACTGTGGAGAGCCAAAACCGAGAGTTGGATGCTTAATCAACTGAGCCACCCAGGTGCCCCTGACTGGTCTATTATCATCCCATTTTACACCTTTGGAAACTGAGGCCCAGAAAAGACATGTTAGCTGCCCAAGGTCACATGCCTAACAGATGGTGAGATGTTGATTTGAGTCTGCTTTATGCCAAAGCCCAGCTTCTCTGCCTCTCTTTACTGCCTTTCCACGATTTGCAAACTGATGCTCTCTTCCGTACCCCTGGGAAGTTGCTGAGTGTGGCAGTGGTACTTCTGTTGGAACCGTGTGTCCCTCTCCTCCTGCTGGGTTGAGGGGGAACCCCAGCCCAGGCCCAGTGGGGGAAAGGGCGGTGCTCAGCCAGCAGTGTTGGCCAAGAGGGTCTTCTGTTTGCTAACCCTGAACCCAGACCTCCTCTCCCAAGGCCACAGCCTTGTGTGTTCAGTGCTACATCCCAGCAAGGGAAACCAGCCTGGGCAGAGAAGGGCCTGGCTATCTACAAATGAACCAAGCACACACACACACACACACCCACTGCCCCACATCGAGGAACGAAGAGCAACCAGATGTTAGTGGGTGCTGAGAAGGGCCTCCTTTCCATGCAGAAGTGAAGGGACCTTTACTTGGGGAGAGCACAGAATCCATCAAAAGCTGCTAGTAAGACCTTCTAACTTTGGTCCTGATGCTACAGAAAAACAGAAAGGAGACCCAGCTTCCCTCCCCTTGGACAGTGTCGGGTACTCTTACATCAAACTGGCCATCCCGGTGGTTTGGGTGAGGGGACAGGATGGACAAGGCAAGTGGACCCCAGATCCCACTAATCCTACTAAAAGCACGTAAGCCCTTTTAGCTCGCCGTTTACTTTTCCCTGAATGGGAATCAGGCCCTGGGTCAGATCCTGAAACCAAGTCTGGGAATTAATTAGGCATGTAATGCTCGTTAGCAGTAATGAACGTTCCTTGCTGAAGTCCTTGTGCAGCCTGGTGGGGGATGTGGCCTCTGGGAAGAATAGAGCATTTTTCTCTGAGCAGGATCTTGACAGGGCAGGAGCCCCAAAGCCTTCATGTGAGGGTGTGTGTGTGTAATGGATGTGTGGTCTGAGGTACATACAAAACATGTATGGGATATATACCACGCGTGTTTGCAAAGCATAGGTCTTTGGGGTGGGTGTTACATGCTAATTTTTGATGTGTATGTGTGCGTGTGCAATGTGGAAACGTGGTGTCTGCTGAACATGTGGGGGGAATGCCTGCAGTTTTGCACGTGGCCCTTCCGTAGGATGTGTACTGCAGCTGTGTGGTGCGGGGTATGTGAAAAGTGGAGCCTGTATGTGTCTGTGAGCCTGTGAGCAGGTACCTGAGCCTGAAGGACTTTGTCACTGTCAGAAGCAAAGATTGCTGAGAATTCCCATGACATTGGGCAGAATTATGATCCCGCTTAGCGCTGAGATAACATTGGTTGGAGAAAGGACGGGTGAAAAATGTCCCCAGGAGTAGAGAAAGGAATTCAACTGGCTCAGCAGAGGACGAGCTGGGGCGGGGGGAGACAGGAGAGAATACCTGATTAAAACAAAGTCTCTTAGCAGGAGGGGGAGGTCGGGAGGAAGGAAAGGGACAGCTCAGCCTGGAAGAGCAGAGGAGGAAAGAGATACGACTTTGCAAGCAGGAAGCGCAGGGGGCCGTGAATGTTGGGAGGAGGAGTGCAGAAAGAGGACTTCGAGGAGGGGAGAATGAAGGCATGGATGTTCCCCACCAAGCCCTCAGGACAGAGACAAAGCATAGAAGCTGTGAAGTAGGAGGGCTGGTGAACCCCGGGCCCACTTGAAACACTTCTTGACATCTCTGGGTCTGGGTCTCCTGGGAGAGAGACACCCACTCCCTCCCATCATCAATCACAGAGCAACTTTTCCTCTCTTTTCCTGCTGGAATGCGGTTTGAATAATGTGACCATGTCCCAACTGGGACACTTTTAAGACTAAAACGGGCTATTAATAATTATGCCAGGCCAGCAGATGAAAATGGGGACTGTCTCAGGCACAAGAGATGTAGTTTCTCAAAGCTCGAGGGTAAGGATGGGTGGGTGTTAGAGCGAAAGCTGCCTCCCTCCTCCTCCGGGCTCAGCCTGTCTCCTGTGTAAGAGGCCCTGGCGGGAAAGACCTTGAACTTGAGCATCCTCTGACCCCCTCCCGGGCCCAGCCCCCTATACTGTGGGGCAGCATGGGCTTCTGGGAGACTGAGAAAATCCAACCTTCCCCAAAAGGTACCCCAGATCATTTAAGAGCACCCAAGGAGGGAGGGTGATTCTGTGTTGGCATGGCAATGCCTTCTTTAAGGCTCAGGCCCATCCAGAATCAACACTATTCTGACCCCAGGGAATTGGCCTAAGATACTCTGGGTTAGAGATGAAGCTAGATCCAGAGTCTCCCCCCACTCCCCACACATCACCACTCTTCCTTATTATTTGGTAGTTTTGCCAAACTTTTGCCTTGTGAAAATGGCATTGTGACAATCTTATAGGAAGTATTTTAAAAAATAAATAAATTACCCCTAGTCCCTCCACCTTAATATGATAATTAATTTCATTTTTGCCTCATTCCTTCTGATCCCTGTCAGCATGCCTATGTTTTCATTACATAGTTATAATGTGCATATAATCTTACATTCTGTTTTTTATTTCACTTTTTGTCATTAGCATTTTTCCATGTTACATAGTTTGCATAAATATTTTAAATGGCTGCTTAATAGTTTGTTGACTTTATATACCATAATTTACCCAACAGTTCCCCTATTGTTGAACATTTAGGCTGTCTCCCATTCGGGGCTATTACAGATAATGTTGCAATGAATATCTTCATGCATATATAACACTTGTTGTTCTTTTGAACGATTTCCATTGTATTCAGTATTAGGGGCAGGATTACTAGGCCAAAATGAATAAGCATTCTTATAACCCTTGATAGATATTGCGATGTTGCCTTCCAGACTGATCGTTCCAATTTTCAGCATTATCAGCATCATAGGTGTACCAATTTCCACCTAACATTGTCAGTGGTGCCTGTTGTCATTTTCCCCCCCGAAATTGCTAATTTAGAAAGTATAAAATAGAACCTCCGTGTTGCATTCATTTGCATTTATTGGCTTGATAGCAAGGGCAAACAGTTTCTGTGTGACAAAAGACTTTTATCGACTACTTCCTATGTGCTGGGGTCTGTGGGAGGGGTCTATGCTGCAGGGGCTACAAGAGATGCGGAGACGAGGGTCCTCTTGGGGCAGCTCTTGGTTCACTACAGGCTTACATACAGATGGCTGCCAGGAAGAGGAGACTGGGCACAGTAAGAGATGTCTTCCTGGAGAAGGTGTCACGGAGGTGGCTTTAGAAGGGTGGCTGAACTTTCCATCTGGGGAGGGAGGTAGGCAACACAGAGGTGTCAGCTGGAGCAAAGGCATGGAGGTGGGCCTAGGGTACTGGGAACTGGGTAGAGGGTAGGAAAGCGAGAGCCAGCTGCGAACATAAGGCACAGCCAGCAGGGGGAGCCTGCGCCGTCAGGCGAGGGACTCCTGGAGGGACCATGGGTGGTGCTGGCTGGCTGGCTGGACCTGGGGTAGCACTCAGGGAGGGACTCTGGAGGATGCTGCTTGGTACCTTGGCACCACGCTTCTCAGAGCCCACCTTGTATCAGTGTGTACATCATCTTTCCAGGGTGTTTCCAACTCCTGATCTTTCTTGACCCTGTATATATTCCTCATTATTGGATTGGATTGGAGTCACTGTGCCCATTTTGCAGATGGGGAAGTTGAGGGCCAGCTCTGTTAAGTGACTGATCATAGGTCATGGCTTAAGGTGCACAGCCAGAACTTGAACCTGGGGTTTCTGATCCCAAAACCAATGCTCTATAATGGGCTTCAACATAAGGGCGAGAGGAAGGCACGGAGCGAGGGCAGTAGTCCTCAGCCTTGATTGTGCATCAGCATCACTGGGAACCTTAAAAAAAAAAAAAAGGATATTCTTGTGACTGCCCACCCCCCCCACTCCAAGACCTGCTCACTCTGAATCTTGGTGCTGAGGCTGTGGCCCACTGAGATGCAGTGTGATGGGATGGGGGCAAGCCCCTAGTGGGGCAGAGCGTGGAGATGGGGCTCTGACCCCGTGAATAGGGAAGAATGAGTGACCCCCATTGTCTCAATAACTGTTTATGGTTCAGAGTGATGGAGAAGGATGAGTTCCAGGTGGCCTTGCCTTCTCACGGGACCCCTTTGCCCTGCCTTCCAACCTGGCTGTGGGCGGGGTCAGCTTGAAGAGATACTGGTGTGCAGATGCCATAGCCTGGGGCTGCTCTAGAAAAGGGTGATTCAGAGGCTGGTTGTTTATGAGGGCTGCTGAGAGCCCAAATGTGGGCCCAGCCCATGCCGGGAAGGGGCAAAGTTCAAGTTCGAACCCAGGTCCTCTGAGCCTTTGTGTGCTTATAAATCTGGAAGCATGCTTGTGTTTGGGTGAGCCGTCTGGGCTGGCCAGGGATCTGGAGCTGGGTGGGGAGATCCGGGCTGGTCTGCATAGCTGGCAGGATTCCAGGTGAGCAAAGATGGTCAGCCAGATTAGAGGCACAGAAACGTCACTGAGGGTGTCCTATGTGCCCTTCAGTGGCAGGTAGAGGAAAAAAGAATATTCTATCCACTTACATTTCATTTACTTGATACCATTTTATTCTCCCACTGATCTTATAAGGCTGTTAGGGCATTCATGATGTACCTATTTTACAGATACAAATACTGAGGCCCATGGTTGATAAGTTCCTTGCCCTAATCCATGAACTAGAATGGTTCAACTAGGAATCAAACAGGCCATCAGGCTCCAAATCCATTGCCTTTTCACTTATGGGTGCATTAAATTCCACAAGTGCTTCCGGGGAGGGATGCTGTTAGGGATGTTAGGGCTGGCAAGGAACAGAGATGATCAAGCCAGGGTGTCCTCATCAGGGCAGTGCTACTCAAAGTGTAGTCCCGGGGCCTGCAGCATCGGCATCAGCCAGAGCTTGTTAGAAACGCAGAACCTCCCGTTCTACCGCAGGCCTCCGGAATCAGACACTGCATTTTAACAAGCCCTCCCAAGTGATTCTCACACAACATTAAAGTCCAAAATGCCTTGTCTCGAGACGGAGGTTCTGCATGCTGGCTGCACATTAGAATCACCTGGGGAGCTTTGGCAAGGAAAAAGCTCCCCTGCCTGGGCTCCACCCTACAGATCTGAACCAAGAGCTGGGGCTGGACCTTGGCATTGACTTTTATAAGTTCCCCCAGGGGATTCTGATGTGCAGACAAGGTGAGACCGCTGGTCCTGGATGCCCTAACCACTCCTGGTCAGGCCTGTCTCTCCTGACCCATCCACCCACGCCCTTTTTCCTTCAGAGAGTTCCGTGTGGCCTGTGTGGTTGGAGGCGTCTCGGGGAATAGGTGGGCCAGGAACTCCCCAGTGTCGTGGGGCTGAGAGAGGCCGATGCAGAAGGCTGGGAAGCAGACGATGTGTGTTAGGTCAGAGGGTCACAAAAGCTCGGGTCTGCAAGCCCAGGCTGGGTCTCAGCGTGGGGGTGGGGGACAGCTCCGAGGGCCCTGCAGGGCAAAAGGGGGGGGTCCCCCACTTAATGATTCACACAGCCCTGCCCGGCATGGATCTGGGGGGCAGGTTTATCATTCCCACTGTATAGATTAAGAAATTGAGGCTTGGCGACTTTTAGATTTTAACATGAGGTCACTTGAGCGTGTATGAGCTAGACTTGAACCCGGGCTGACTATTGTGCTACCTTTGTTCTCAGGGTAAAGACAGGAAACCCAGTGGACCCCCAGTGCAACAGCCCCTGCCCCCAGCCCCTAGGCTGACTGGGGGCCCAGCATGAGTGTCAAGAAGCCAAGCTAGAGTAGGTGAGCAGGACCCCCCTACCACCAGGAGTCAGCATGGAACCAGCCAGGGTGGGGGCAAAGAATGAGCGTGGGCGTGGGCGCCCCCCCCTTTCTTGGGCACTGGCCCCAGTGTTGCATCTACATGCTGGAAGAGAGAGTTCAATTTGGCCTTGATCCAAACTCCACAGTCACTGAACTGCCATCTTCATTTAGTTAACGCTCTTCCTGGGCAGACCTGGCCAGGATTCATCTTCATTATCCAGTGAGGGGGCTCACTCTGGGCCAGGCTTTGATCTAGGAGCAGCAGAGAATTGCCTCTCGCAGATGATTTCCTCTGTAGGCCATTAGCAGGGGCAGTGGGAGGCTGAATTACAGGGAGGAGCCGTCCACAATTGCCCCACCAACACAAACACAGCCCCCCTCCACCCAGTAGGTGCTCCGTCCACCTCCAGCAAGACCCAGTTCACCTCCAGCCTTACTTAGCTCAGATGGACTGAGATCCTGATTCCTTCGTCTTTCTGCTCCCCACAGTATCCCCTGCCCAGTCCCAGCACTCATGACTGACACCCACAAAGCACTTTACAAGTCTCCTTCATGTTTGATTTTTCACAAGCTCTGCAGTCAGACCCACCAGGGTTCAAATCTTGGCTTGGCTGCTGATGTGCTGTGTGACCTTGGGCAAGTTACTTCACCTTTCTGAGCCACAGTTTCCATGTGTACAGAATGGGGTGATTCCACCAGCCTATAGTATTCTGGAGATGAATCCACAACACAGGGTATGTTAGGGGCTCAGCACAGGGTCCGGCGCATAGTAAATGGCAGTAGTCACGATCACGTCCATGAGGTACATACCTGTGTCACAAACAAGGAAATGGGTTTGCCTAGCCATGGGAGCTGTGGAATCACTTCTTTCTGAGCCTTGGTATTCTCCTCTGAGGTCCGGGGGTATCAGTCCCACCTTCTGAGCTTGCTCTGAGGGTCAGGTGAGATCATGTTGTGGGAAGGCCTAGGAGCCCCAGAGGCCTGGTACGAATTCAGAAGTCTGGAGACTGTGGGGTTACCCTCATGGTGTGGTGGGGGCGGGGGGTGATGGTTCTGGGCAACCACACTCCCCAAAGCACTTGGACTCTAAACAAGCCCAGGACTTCAGGAGCCTTGGTGGCTCTTGAAATTCTTCCAGTGATCGGTTTGAGCTCCAAGAATACAGACAACGCTGAGTCAGTGAGATTCCGAGTCTGGCTCCCAAGAATAATCCAGCCCCATCCTGAGCCTACATTGTCCCCCTGCTGTCCCCTACCCCCCTTGCTTTTGCTGGGGACCTCCATCCCCTCTATCCAAAGCCTTCCCTGCCCTGGTCCCAGCCCCCACTCCTCCATCCTCAGCCCACCAAGATCCCCTTCCCCAAGGCCAGACCCCCACCTGCCCATCCCACCGCCCCCACCGCCCCCAGCCCCATTCGTGGCTGCTAGCTCAGCCCCAAACTTTTCTCTGAAGGGGCCGTGGCCCCTGGCGGGTTTTAATTCATGATGATTGGCACTCTGATGGCGCACGCTAAGGACATTTGGTCAGAGCAATGGGCGCTTCACTGCTCTTCCCTGCCCGCTGCGGCTGCGTCTCTAATCCAGCCCCGTTGATGGAGCCGCTGTCCTTCTGCACACGCACAGAGACTTGCCGACCCCGCTCGGGTTTCTGGGAGCTCTGTGGCGAGCAAAGACAGAGGAGCCTTTTCGCAACTGGGGCTGCGAGTGTTTGGGAGGCTTCTCCATTCAGAAAGGCCAGCTAGGAGGGATTCAAACAGTGCCTCACAGAGCTGAACAAATGCCTTGTGTTCCCCAGCGTGGCGCCTTGGCCAGCTTCCTCACACCTGACCACCCATTAATCTGCCTTTTAACTGGGTCTGCATGTGGCCGAGGCACATGCTTACGTCCTCCAGCCCCAGCTGGGCCTCCTCGAAACTGGGTCACCCTGCAGGGTCATGTCTAGTGGCTCTTATGGAGCCAGCCCCACTTCTTCCAGGCAGGCTTCAGCCCCAGGGCCCGAGCTGACAGGCAGCTTACCGCTCCCTGGAATTCAGGGCAAGAAGCAGCTGCCTCTGGAGTCTGTCCAGAGGATCATCAAAGAATAGGATCTCCATCTGGGCTTTTTTTTCCTGAGCCCAGCAGCCCTAGAAGTTTAAACAGAAATTCGGAACCTGAAGTCTGTGGACCTGAGCCCTAGTTAGACCATGAAGTCCTTGAAATCCAATGCAAAGTTCGTGTGTGTGCGCGCGCGCACGTTTTCGTGGGACAGTCCGCAGCTTTCATCAGATTCTTCTAAGTGTCTGGGACCTAATGGTGTGGTTAAAGCACAGGTGCTGCATTAGACCATCAGTCATGACTAACAGCACAGCAGAGAGCTTAGAGGGCACCCAGAACAAGTCCCTCACTTTACAAGTGAACCAGGTGGGCTGGAGGTCAAGTCTGGGGAACACGTGGAGGGCAAAGGCAGTGATCTAGTTGGGAAATAGCAGGGCCTGAACAAAGGCCAGTGGAGGGGGCACCAAGGAGTTTGGGGAAAGGAAAAGCAACAGAATTTGGTGACCAATTAGTTCCAGAGGGTAGGGAAGAGAAAGAAGATACCTGCAATGGTTTCCAGGTTTCTAACTGGGGTTTGGGAGTCAGGGGCTCCCTAGTTGGTGCTGAGATTAGGAGAGAAGAGAAAGAAAGGGGAAGGAGAAGGAGATTTTGGAGATTGGATGGCTTTTCTTACTTTTTAAAATCTTGTCCCCATCATGAGCAAGGACATATCGGTACTAGAAAATCGGCCCCAGCCCTAAGCCAAACAGCAGCTAGGCTGCACATTCTTCTCTTCCCCTTGGGTGAGTTTCCATGTTGCACTGGGTACAGTTGCACTGCATTTGTGCAGCTGGTAAGAGGTAGGAGGACTGGCTCATAGTTGGTTTCTGGGAGAATGTGGTCCTTCTGTCTGGACATACAGGGAGAAGGGACCAGGTATATGGTCAAAAGAAGGACTGCAGTTTAGCCCAACCTCAGAGAAGTTGGAGGATTTCCCCATGCTCATGGTCAGGGAGGACAAGTCAGAATAGAGCCTCTTCCTCTCTGCCCCGGCACTTTCCCTCTGTGTCAGGACTGTTTGCTTCCATACCTTGAGAGAAAGCACAGAGCCCACCCTCGCAGCCCCCTCCCTCTGGATGGACCTAGCCTCATGCCAGGGCACATGACCTGGTATTTGAAGGCCAAGCTGGGTCTAGTCCCCGCTGGCCCCCTCCACTGGGCACCCTTTTGCAGCAAACATCCTGTGTTATCTTACGTGTGGCCCAGGAGGGCACATGAGATAGAATAACCAGCTGGCCTGAGACCCCAGCATCTGTTACCACAGCTGTGTCTCAAGCCACCAGGCCCTCCCTGCAGGAAGGAGCCCCATGCTGGGGCTGAGGGTGGCTGCATAGTGTTTGGAGGGCTCTTTCTCATATCTGGTCTCTTGCCTGTCTCTGATTCAGAACCCTGACCGAGACACCAGCAACACCCACCTACCTGGCCAGCCCTAGTCTCTTCATTTGCCCCCCATCCTGCCCTTAATCCCCAGCTGAACCAGGAGCTGGGCCATGCGTAGCTCTCCCAGTGCTAGCTCTTTCCTGGACTGTCTCCTCCTCACGCTCCAGCCTCAAGGCGCCCTCTGACTTTGAATTTTTCTCTTTTGCCAGAAACCACTTGGAAATTTGCAGATTTGCAAGTGAGGAAATAGTGAAGAGAAATGAGCTCCCCACAAGGGCCCGTGCTCCCCCTGTCCTCTCTTCTCTCCTCCTCCTGAGTGTTCATACCAGCCCAACCAGGGTCTTGGATCTACACTTCACCAAACCAGCTTGGAAAGGCAGGGGCATCTGGGGAAGTCCTCCAATGTCTAGACCAATTCTGTAGAAAACTGTTCGGGCTGGAGGTCCCTGGTGCTGGCTGCTGTTTCTGTCTCCCTGAGACAGAGCCTCTTTTCCTTCTCACAGATTCTGAGAGCCAGGAAGGAGCCTGTGGTCCACCCTGGCCAGTTCTCCTCTCCTTCAGATTTTGTCTTTAGGACAGCATTATTGTTTTTTTGGTTTGGGCTTTTTTGTTTTTTTCTTTTTCTTTTTCTTCTTTCTTTTTTTTAAAATTTATTTTAATGTGTGTCTTCTAGTCCCAAAGAGACTGTGAGGTTAAGAATAACATCCTTTCTTTATTTTTATTTCTCCAAGTGTCTTAAACATAGTGAAGATGCATACATATGAATGATGTTAGAGCTGCATTTGAGTTCATCCTGTCCAACGCCCTCATCTCACTGACAGGGAAACTGAGGCCCAGGGGGGCATCCAGCCTGCCCAAGCTTCCTGATCTGAGTCCATATTCCACTTTATCTTTGTTGCTGATTACCTGATTGATTGGTTGATTGATAACGGTACTTAGAGTAAGAGCCCCAGGCCAGGGAGGGGCAGGGCAACCCTAGGAGCTGTTCCCCCAGAATCCTACCCAGCTCCCCGAGGGATGCTGGGAGTTTCACAGGGGACCCAGCACTACCACTGCTGATTGTTTTTGAATTCTTCAGGGTGCCTCCGGGGGTGAGGGGACTGGGACCAGCCAGCACGAAGCCCCCACCATTTCTTCCAGTTGGATGCCCTGCTTTCCCCAGACATTTCCCTAGGGACGGAGAAGGTTTTTAATTAGTGAAATGAAAAGACATGCTTCACATCCCAGGCATTAACCAGGACTATTTTATTGCAAGTGACAGAAACCCAACCTAAGATGGCTCAGGCAGGAGAAGGAGTTATCTCTTGTAACTGGAAAGAAGAGAGGTGAATATTGTTCTGGACAGAGCTGCAGCTTGGGGCTCGGATGGCATCACTTGTCTGTCTCCACCTCAGAGCTGTTTTCCTTTTTGTTGGCTTCATTCTGAAGTGTTCTTTTCTCAAGAAATACCAGAGATGGACCTCAGCAGCTCCAGAACCACAGCCTCTCAACCTAACACCCCCAACACGGAGAGAGAGAGAGCACCTTTTTACCCAGTTATTCCAGCAGAAGTCCCAGAATTGTCTTATTGGCCTGGTTGGGTCCCATGCCCATCCCAGAACTAATCACTGTGACCAGGGAATGGGATGTTCTGATTGGCCGGGCTTGCGTCATGTGCCCTCCTTCCGGGGATGGGGGCGGGAAGGGGTAGTTGTGGTGGTGGTGGTGGTGGTGGAATTAGTCCTGCCCATTCCACACAGCCTGAGCCCAGGGAAAGGGTAGTGCGTTTGTGCTGTCAAAACAGCAGGGGCACCTGGGTGGCTTAGTTCGTTGAGTGTCTCCTTTGACTTGATTTTAGCTCAGGTCATGATCTCAGGGTCATGAGATCGAGCCCTGCATCGGGGTCTGCAATCATTGGGGAGTCTCTCCCCATTCTCCCCGCTCTCTCTCTCTCTAATAAAATAAGTAAATCTTAAAAACAAAAACCAAAAATAAATGTCTACTATCCCCTTCCTAATTTTACCCTTCCCGGTCCCACCTAGATTTGCTTCCTGGTGGTGGCATGGCTTGTTTGGGGATGGGATAAAGAATGAGAGTGGGATGGCAAGAGAAGTGGCTTAAAAGTGTGGATCCAGAAGAGGGTAGGTTGTGGTAGGGATAAAAGTTTTTGGATAACTCTGCCTCGGCTCCCAATCCCAGGGAAGGATAATCATTGATGTACATAAAGTTGTTCACACCCGTTGTGTCTTTTTTGATCTTCATAAGACTGTTGTAAGGGAGAGAGAAGGAGTGGGTACAGAGAGTAAGGTCACATGACTAAGGTTACCCAGCAAGTCAGTGTTGCTGTAAGTGTTTGAACCCAGCCCTCCATCCCAGGCTCTGAGCATTGCCCTATTCTTAAAATAGGGGGCCATGCCCCCTGAGAAGCTGGTGATGGCCAGGAGCCCAGAGGGGCCTGCCATTCCCTATCTACTCTGAGAGCTGCCCAGGGCCCTGGAACAGGGGACTGTTGCTGCCCCCCCGGGGGGTGGGCAGAGAGGGGAGGGAGGGCAAAATTGGCTTGAGACCAGGCAGGCTGAAGGAGGGGGACAGCCTCCCGCAAATGAAATATTCATGGTGGTTATTGAATCAAGTTTTATTGGAATAAAAATACACTTGCTGAATACATTTATTTCCCCTGGTTCCTTTCAACCCCTTTCTTTCCCTGAGTGATTTGATTTGGGGGCTAGGGAAGTTTTCTTCCCTGAGTAAATTAGACTTAAGTCAGCAGAATACGTGTGTCGTGTCAGGACTGGTGCCTGGCCAGAGAGAATCCCGCTGAGGGCTGCCTGTGTGGTCTTGGGGATGACTGAGATGGGAGGGAGACAGGGAGAGGGGAAGTAGGGAGGGAGTCAGGAAGAGGGTCAGGATACGAATAGGCCCCACCCACCCAACCCATGCCCACGTTCAGTAGACACGCGTGTTCTCCCCCCTCCTTGGCCTCTGCCCTTCCCCTCCATAATAGCAGGGGCCAAGGCTAACATTTGCGACCATAAAGAGCCCCACAGCTCTGGGGTTATGGGAAAGGGTCTCACTGTGAGGCTCACCCTCTGGTCTATCTCAGGGGGCCCCCATCTAGGACTGCCTAGGGGTCCCTGACTCTGCCTTGTCTGCTCGGAAGCTATCCTCGTACTGCTTTCCTTCCTTAACCGGCCTCTCAGTTTCTCTCTTCTTTTCTCTGTCTCTGCAGACCTCCATTCCCTTCGTCCTCGCACTCGGCCTGTCTCTGGGGCCTCTGCCTCTCCAGATCCTTCTCTGGATCTCACATGTCTTTGGTTCGGTGTCTGCCCGACTCTGCCTGTAAAGATCTCTTTGTTGCTCTAACCTCACATTCTGAACTTTCCCACCACCGCTCACGCAGTCTCACACGCATCCCCCTGACACACTCTTCGCACTCTGACACATTGACGCTCGCGGTTCCACAAACACACATACACGCTCCCGCACATGCACACACTTACCTACTATCCCTCACAGCCTGTCTCACACTGTCACCCGCGCTGTCAGGCTGCTGGCTGACGCAGCAGAGAGAACCAGCATCTTCTGTCACCGCTCTCTGCCCTGGAGTGGGCCTCTGGGGCTCAGCCTCCTCCCTGTACCCACTCCGCTGGAACCACAGGGTGGCTCTGAGGCCAGCCCAGCCACCTATGGGCCCCTCTCTTATTCCATGGGGTGGGACAGAGGTGTGAGCTAAGAGGGTGGTGCCCGGACAGGGGTTGCTTGTCCTACAGGAGGAGCTGGAAGGCCCCTCCTGACCAGACAATGCCACCTGGGTGGTCCATGACAAGCCTGGTCACTGGACTGTGATGGGAGGGGCAGACTCCGAGCAGCTTCACCGTGACCCTGAGGCAAGACTATCAAGCTCCCAAAGGAGACAGATCCTGTCTCACAGGAGCAGAACCCAGCTTCCCTTATGTCTGTCCCTGACACTGCCTCTGAGGCCTGCCCAGCCTTGTCTTGTAGGTGGCCCTGCTCACTGAGGCCTGGAGAACCCTGAGGTCTGAGAGGCCCTGCTGGGTGGCTGCTGTATTTGGGTGTCGCTCCCTAACCCTAGCTCATCCAGCACCCCTCTCACACATACGCTGCCCTGCTCTGGCTCCCTGCCTCTCACCTCCACCGACTCCACTGTTTCCTGCTTCAACCCCACCTGCCTCCTCTCCAGAGAAGCCTGAAAGTCAGGCTCTTTTCCTTCCCAGAAACTCTCAAGTCTTATCTCTGGGGGCCCGTCTCATCTCTCTCTTCCTGGCCTTGATGTCTGGCTACCCCTGGGTCAGGCTCCAAGTCTTACTGCACAGTCAAGCCTGGCCGACAAGTCAGGTTCTCACTGCCTCACCCCCCACTCCCCCGCCAAGCACACACGCACCCCAACATGCTCTCTCTGGGACACGTGTCCGAAGGGACCTGACTGGCAGGCCTTCAAGGGTGAGAGCCCAGGCTGGAGTCATTTTTGTGCTTGGGGCACAGGCAACAGCCAACGTGCCCCCTGGCTTCTGCGGCCCAGGTGCCTCTAGCAGGAGTCCATGAGCCCTGAGGAGAAGGACCACCCGGGAGCACACACATCCTGGGGAAGCACCCTGAGAAGGGGAGGAAGGAGGAGTCCTGCCAGCAGGGTCAGAGGGACCACCTGCAGGGGGCTAGGGGGGAAGTAAAGCCAGCTTTGTCTGAAAGAGAACATGGTGGCGAGGCCATCCTGGCCTCTTCCACCGTCTTCACCTTATTGGCTGTGAGACCTTGAGTAAGTCAGGGTCTCTGAGGACCAGTTTGCCCTCCTGGAAAATGGACACTGTAACACCCATTCAGGTACTAACACATGACTCCGTGCTTGGCCCACAGAAAGAGCTCAGTTAATGGCAATCACTGTTGTCACCATCATTAGCAGTATCCCAAGAACCCATGGCCAACAGTTCTCTGAGGGGACACCAAGGCCTCCTGTCAATCTGACCGTCTCTGCCAGGCTTGACATACGGCTGTCTGTCTGCAGATGACAGCTCCATTTCAGTGGTGATAATGGTCCCGGCTTGTGAGTCTTCCTCCCCTCCTCCATCCCCCTGCTGCTTATGGTAATTTAATTGATCCAGCTCACACCAGCTGTGTTTCCCTTGCAGCGTTTCTTGGCTTAACTCACACAGGAAAGAAAGAAAAAGGAGTAACCCTTGTCCAACATCCCTATAACTAGGAGGTTTGGCTCAGCCTGGAGTCAGATGACCACGAGTGAACCAGAGGGAGCCGCGGAGTCTGCCCCATGGGGAGGTGTTGGAGGAGGAGAGAGACCAGCCCCAGCCCAAGCCAGGCCACCTTTGGGACAACTTCCTGTCTCCATAGGCATTCCCTTTCCCACTCCCAGGGAGTAGATAATTAAACCAGAGTAATAAAGACTCATTCGTTGCTAATTCCTGCAGTGTTGAAACGAATTTACATTCCTGTGCAAAGGGAAGAAAAAAAAAAAAAAAGAATTGAAAATAAATAGAACCTCCAGTACTTGCGTAGCACTCACTATGTGCTAGACACCCTTCTAAGCCCTTTACAAATAATAACTCATTTAAACTTGTCGTTTTGAAGGTGATATTAGGCTGTCAGCTTGGGTTTGTAGCTGGAAGCTTTGTAAAAGAAGGCAGTTTGGATCAGAGACAATTTGTCAATGTTGCAGGTTGTCAAGGGCGTTGCTAAGAGGAGTCACTGTGTTTAAATTTTGTTTTAACTCTTTGCTTCCAGAGAAAAAATTGGATGGATAGGAAAGAGATTATTTTTTTGTAAAAGAACAGAATGACAGATTGTTCTGTTTTTATTAGAAAATTAAGAGTTTTGATTCTCGTCTCAGAAGTCTTTGACCTGTGTAAACGGAGGCAGTCTGCTACTCTCTGGTGGCAGCCTACAGGTATTGTAGGAAAAGTACTCAAGAGGAGGTTATTTTGGCAAACCTAGAGTGATGAGGGTAGCAGCAAAAACTCAACCAATCCTAACTGATGGTTGAAAGAGAAAAAGCAGAGGTAAAATGGGAGGAGAGAAGATAAGTTGAAGCAAGATTAGCCATATGCTAATAATTACCAAAATAAAGAAAAAGGTTTTTTTTTTAATTAGTTAAAAAGGCAGATGTGTAACTGAATTCCTTGCCCTAACCCTTTCTATGATTTGAGGCCTAGAAATGTCAAAGGGTCTGTCTCCTATCACAGATAAAGCCATCTCCTGTCCAGTTACCCCAAGCAGGTGGACACTGATGAATCTACCATAGGCTCCCCTGATCCCCCAGTGCAGCATGGGGAAAGAAGATCACCACTGGATGAGCAGACAGGAAGGGACAAGGGAAAGGTGCAACTTCCCCATCATCTTCCTAGATTGTAGCCAGTGGCCATTTTTTAAAATTTCTCTATTAATTTATTTAAGAAGAAAGAGGAACTTTTGCAAAAGATCCCTTCTAATACTGAGTGCATTTTTAAAAATGTATTATTTGTTTCATTAGTATAGGTCTGTGATTCATCAGTCTTACACAATTCACAGCACTCACCACAACACATACCCTCCCCCATGTCCATCACACAGCCACCTTATCCCTCCCCTCCCCCTTCCCTCCAGCAACCTTCAGTTTGTTTCCTGAGATTAAGAGTCTCTTATGGTCTTGTTTTTCAAATTCCTTGTATCAATGAGATCATATAATAATTGTCCTTCTCTGGTTGAATTATTTCGCTCAGCATAATACCCTCTAGTTCCATCCACATCCAAGGTTTCTTTTTTTTTTTTTTTTAAGATTTTATTTATTTATTTGACAGACAGAGATCACAAGTAGGCAGAGAGGCAGTCAGAGAGAGAGGAGGAAGCAGACTCCCTGCTGAGCAGAGAGCCTGGTGCGGGGCTCGATCCCAGGACTCTGGGATCATGACCTGAGCCGAAGGCAGAGGCTTTAACCCACTGAGCCACCCAGGTGCCCCAAGATTTCTTTTTTTTATTTTTTTGATGGCTGCATAATATTCCTATATATATATATTATATATATATACCACACCTTCTTTATCAATTTGTCTGTTGATGGACAGCTAGGCTCTTTCCATAGTTTGGCTATAGTGGACATTGCTGCTATAAACATTGGGGTGCGCGTGCCCCTTTGGATCACTACATTTGTATCTTTAGGGTAAATACCCAGTAGTGCGATTACTGGGTTGTGGGATAACTCTATTTTCAACTTTTCGAGGAACCTCCATACTGTTTTCCACAGTGGATGCACCAGCTTGCTTCCCTACCAACAGTGTATCCTCTGCATCCTTGCCAACATCTGTCATTTCCTGACTTCTTAATTTTAGCCATTCTGACTGGTGTTAGGTGCTATCTCCCAGTGGCATTTTTGCAATCCCCCAAGCTTCTAGTGTGGACCCTTGCCAGAGCTGGTACGTCCCATCTATTTAACGATCTCCCGCTGCAGGTTTGCTTTCCAAGATTTAACAAACATTTGCAGAGCCACTCTTCTGTTTTTGTGTTTTGTGTTTTGTTTTGTTCTTTGGGGAGTTTTCCGTGTATGTGTTCTCATTCCATTTTCTGGAGTAGATACCTGACCCCCAAAGATGAGACTGATACCAACCCCATGATGTTATAATTTTTATGACTCTCTTTCCACCAAATAGTCAGTTTCTTGACCCAGGGACTGTGTTTTACTTTTCATCTTTATTTCCTCATCATCTGTAGCAGTGAAGCTTCAATCATTGTTGAGTGACTAACAAATCACACAAGAGGTTATGTGATTTACCTGGGTTATAGAACTAGTAAGTGACAGAATCTGGATTCAGATCTGGCCCAGAGCACCTTTGCAGCACCACGCCTGCCCAAATGATCCTTAGCCTCCCCAATTAATAAGAGTTTTGCTGCTTCTAAGCTCATATCCATTGGCTGATAACTGCTGCAGAAATGAGCAGAAGGTGCTGGCTGGTGGCAGGTGGGTGCGGGACGGCGTGCACAGACCCCTCCCTGCAGAGCACTGTGTGCAGTGGGGCTCCAAGCTGCCTCCTCCTAGTGTGTGACAGCTGATGGTGCGAATTTCTTCCCAACTCTGTGTTGTTACTTCATACTGGTAGCTTGAAATTGGTCATGCTAGAAGAATTTACACCATAGAAATGAGCAAAGTCTACAAATCAGGGCTCCACCCCACCACCCACCCCAAAGACCTGATTGTTAAATGTTCACAGACATCCCCCTGGCTAGGTTATAGCTGGTAATTGGGAGCTCCTAGAGTACCATATGAACATGAGGTGTGCACCTGCGTGTAGTCATTCTCTCTGGGGAGAGCTGCCAAGGCCTGCCGCTGGATGCACGTTGTAGCACATGGTATGATGTCCCAGGAAGTCTGTGGAGATGGAAGATGAGAACTTGAGTCGGGGTGGGGGGGGCTCCCCAAGACACTTGCTGAGTGATGTCCAACCCCAGTCTGTGTTCCTTGGGTACCCAGGGAATCTCAACGCGGATTTTGGTGATGATCCCTCTCCCTCCTGGATTTGTCCTTCTCAGTGGTCTTTCTAAGGCTTCCTGGCTGAGGATTCTGGAGCAAGCTCTATAGCTCATAGAAGAACAGCCCAAGTCAGGTAGTTGTTTTCCAGAATCCTGTCTCAGTTAGCCCTAGGAGAGGGCTGCCCCTGAGGCAGAGATACTGTTATGTATTGCACTGAATGGTGACCCCTAAGTTCATGTCCACCTGGAGCCTGTGAATGTGACCCCATTTGGGAGTAGGGGCTTCACAGATACAATCGGTTAAGATGAGACCCTACTGCATGCCAGTGACCCAAACACAAAATCCTGGAGACCTTACATTCCGTCAGCTGCAGGCGCTCTCAGGCCTACCCACGGCTTGTTGTTGCTTTCTTCTCTGTCCCCACCACCCCTGCCCTGACTCCAGGTTTCAAAAGCTTGCAGACCATTGTGGTAACTTTCTAATGGTCTCTGTTTCATCCATTCTCTCCCCATACTGATCCACCCTCATCAAATCAGGGTCCATGGATCACCACCTTGATCATGGCCCTCTTCTGCTCAAAGCCTGAAGCTGCTCTCACTGGCCCCAAAGAGGACGTCCAGATTCTCCTCCATTTATCCATGAGCCTTCCGTGATCTGGTCCCAACCTACCCTTCCGGCCTTGATCTTTCTTTGCCTCTTCACTTGCCTTAAGCCGACCTGTATCCAAACTGAGCTAGTCTTGCTCATGCCCATACTTCCCTATCTTTGCCAATTTCAAAGTGTCACTCTTGGGTTTATTGACTAGGTGCCCTTCCCAGGGTTGTTATGAGGACCACGTGTATCCTATAGTTGCCACTGTTTTACGCCTCTCCTGAGTTCTTTCCTTTTTCCTTCCTGGGAAGGAATCATGGTGGGCTTTGGAGTAAGACAGTCTCAGGTTCAAATCTTTGCCCCTTATTCTCAGCGGGAATATGGCAAGCTATTGTATTTCCCCAAGCCTGTTTCCTCATACATCTATTCTTTGGTGAGTTGTGGAGATGAAGGCAGGTCATGTATGTGAGATGCCCAGCACAGAGGAGGCACATAGGCAGGAGCCTGGAGTGGGTGAGGGAGGGGGCTTCTCTGATCTCCAAAGACTCAAGAGTGTGGGTGTGTAACGTAAGTCATCATGTTGAATCATGTGGAGTCTGGAGACGTGGGGCAGGGGTGGGGGCCCTGAATTTTCAAGGACCAGAAGGACGATAACAGGAAGCAAGCCCAGAGCCAGTGTTGGAGAGTAAGGCCAAGAACAGAGAAGGCTAGCTCACCAAGGCCACAGTGGGTACCAAGCTTCTCTTCTTGATGATAGACCCCCATGGTTGAGGATGAAGATGCAAGATAAAACCTATCCCTGCCCTCAAGTCTCCCCCAACTTTCTACTCCAATGGGTGGGGTAGGACATGGAGGCCAGAGACTCAAGTTCTAGCCCCAGCTGCGCAATGACCCAGAGGGCCGTCTTGGGCAAGACTGTGCTTTCCTCGGACCTTGGTTTCCTCATCTACGAAATGACAGGACAGGTGAGGAGAGTCTCCAAGATTCTTACTGCAAAAGGGACACTGAGATGGAAGTCTGTACCCACTGATACAGCAGCAGAATTCTGAGCACCTTCTAGAACAGAGCCCATAACTGCAGTAACCCTTTCTACAGAGGCCCCTGCTCCGGGACAGGCCCATGTCAGTCTCTGGCCCTTCTTCCTCAGGGAAGCTAACGAGGGCTGGGACGGCCTCCCCAGGGCCCCTGAGGGAAGTACTGCTGCCCCGTGGTGGGGTGGGGTTGGAGGGGGCAGGGGCAAGACAGAGATGAGAGCTGCATCTGCCCTACCCGTGTTTACTTATTTGTTCCCAACAGGAAATCGATGATGTCAGAAACTGTGGGATAACTCTGCAGCCCCAATCAATAGACCCTGATTAATTCAGTCATGGCTGTTGGGTAAATTTGCTGCATAATTAGAATTATTAATTAAAAATAGGAAATCGATTGACACAAATTAAGCAAAGGAGGAGTCCGTTGGGCCACTTTGACATTGCTGGGGCAGATGTTTGAGGACTCTCCACACTTGCTTCTAACTTCAGGGTCCCCCATCCCTGGAGTGTCCACACAGAGGGAGTCTAGCCTCCAGGCCCCACAGCTAATCAGGAAGCAGAGAGCACGCCGAGGCCTCCACACACCAGAGCTGGAGGCCCCCCAAAGGCATCTCACCCAGTATACTTCTTATTTTAACATTGAGAGATGGAATTTGGGGAGAAAAAATATCGGAATTTCTGCTCATTATTTTACATACTCTTTTCACATGCATACCTCTTTTTATCATCATAGTGTATCCGTAGGGCATGCGATAATATGTTCCTTTTTCTCCCATCAGCATGGCATCATCACTCTTTTATTTGCCACGTAATTATCATTTGGAATGGCTGCATAATATTCCATGAATTCACTTAATCGGTTCCCTGTTGTTGGCTATCTGAGTCGTTGAACTATAAGAATACTAGCTAAATTGATCAGAGGTCTGTTCTCGCAGCTTGCCCTATGGGCTTTAGATGCATTGTTTTATCCTCACAACAGTCCTGCGAACTGTTATTATCCCCATGTTATAGACGAGGAAACTGAGCCTGAGAGGAGTTCAGAGGCTTGTCCAAGGGACTTGTCCAGGGTCACACGAGGCTTGTTGGAGGTGGAGCTTGTTAGGAAGCCAGGGGTTCTTGAGCACAGTGCTGGTCTATGTCCAGTTTCTTGGTAGTTGCATAAGCAGGTAGCCGTACACCATTTCTTACATCTTTTTTCTTCTGCAGATGTCATTTTTACAGACAAAGAAACTGAGGTCTGAAGTCCTTTGGTCTAAGTCCCACCGCTGGGCAATGGCATATCCAGGAAGCGAGTCAGGCCTCCCATCATTCTGTTCAGGACTCTTTCTATTCTCATGCCCCACCCCACCCCATCCCATTTCTCCTTCCTCCGCCCTTCCCTCCTCGTTGATCCCTCAGGGTCCTCTAAAATCTTACAGCACCCACATCCATTCAGAGCCATCCCTGAGAACATCTGTCCTGAATGCAGAAGCTGAAGCCAGTGGAGGGATAGAGAGAGAAACTCCTGCTACATGTGGACATTTCTATACCAGCTATAAGGCAGGCCCCACTCGTGATTGCTTCTGCCAGGTCCCTTTAAACACCCCTACACCATGCCACCTGGAGCGACTGGGGACCCTGGACCCTGGCTGGCAGATTCCCTCCTTCCACCCTCTGCCTGAGCCCCATCACCACATCTAATGGCTCCTCACCTGTCAAGAGTGGACCATCTAACCGTGTAACGTCAAGAACAGTTTTCTCGATCTTTATTCTGCTAAGACACAGTGACATATGCTGTTTGTGGGCGAGGGTCGAGATAAGTCAGCTGGGTGATGGGCAGTGTCTGTGGCCCCTGGTAATGGAGCCCCGCCCTTTCTCTCCCATTTAAGAAAACATTTAGAAATGCAAGTAAAATAGAGGGACGCTACGGTGCACGGGACAACCTTGACACTTCTTTTACTTAGTATGAAAAATAAATTATTCACCGGCTTTGTGCTACATTAGTGGCAAATCACTTGTGACAGACCTTACCCTCTACTGATTTGTCACGCATGACACAGCAGTAAGAGCGCCCCACCTAAAATACACAGATTGTTCTGCACCAGTACCAGAAGTTCTTCTCTAAAATACCCACAGCTTTGGGCAAAGTCTTCTAAGGCTTTCCCCCCACCTCCTTTTGTCTAGAAGACCAAATATGACCCAGTGTTTTCACTCACTAGATTCTGCTCAGCGGCCCCAACCTCTGCTTTTGAAATGCCCATACTCTGCCACTTGCCTTCGCTCCGACATCTCTCCTCCCTGGACAGAGTCGGGGGTTTCCGTCACAGATGTCAGCTGGGTCCCTAGGTCTTGAGTCACAGCCTCATAGCCCAGGCCACATCTTCCCTCCTTTCTCTGCCCCTTTCTTTCCATCCCCACAATCTACAGTCCCCTAGCGCCTCAGAAGGGGCCCCCAAGGACACTCCTTCCTCCCAGAATGAGGTGCATGGCCCCCCATGCCTCCCAGGAAGTACCGTTCAGGGACTATCTTCCTTCGGAACTGGTAATTTACTGCACTCATGTGCCATAAAAAAAGTTAGTTTGAAGTGTTCTCTAACCAACTTAATTACCACGAGCCTCCTTGTGAAGATCGTTCCAGCTAGTTGAATATTAATCTGCAATTCAAAGAGTCCCCAGGCACAGATTGCAAGATCTCGTACACACAAGTAATTAAGACCATAAGTAGACAGACTCCAAAGAACCAGAAATTTTCTCCCAGAACATGAGAGGAAAAGCTCTTATGAACTTCAGGTTACATTGCTGTCCTTCTCGTTAGCCTCCCAGCTCACCTGGCAGGCCAGGCCAGGCCAGGCATGCAGATTTTGTTATTTCATGGGTTCTAGAACAGAAAATATACTTTGATAGAGGTGCAAGATTTAGTAGAAAGAACACTGGAGTGGGAGTCCAGAGACCTGGTTTATAGGCTCCCTGTGACTCTTTTACCCTGAGCAAGTCACTTACCCTGAGCAAGAGCATCCTGATCTGTAGAAGAAGGGAAGTATACCAGACTGTGAGTTCTGTGGGTCAGGAATCGGGTGCATGTGGGCATGTTTGCACACACACATGGATCTGTGCATGTGTGTCTTTGAGTGACTTGATTTTCCTAAGGTTGTCCCAAGTATGGGCTTGGCTAATACTTGATGCTAAACTTTGCATAAGCCTCCTGCTAATGATGCCACGTGTTAACTCTGCCATTAGTGTGAGGAGGTGGCTGGGGCTGGCAGAAGTGCCTGGTGACTCACCTGTGCTGACCCATGAGCCCTCGGCTTAGCTCACTCAGAGCTGGCACCATGGACCCCTCAGTCCCAGGCAGGTCGGCAGTGTAAAAGCGCTGAATCAGAACATGAATTAGGCTTACTAATGGCCTCTGGGCCCAGAGAGAAAGAATTCAAATCAGGCTAATAGAAGGAGTATGTTGAAATGCAGCCCTTGGGGTGAAGGAGACTGAGGGGCTGTGTTGGCTTGTAAGGCTGGATCTGTAGGCTCAACTTCCTCTGCTTCCCGGGGAAAGCATGAAAGTCCCTTTCCCATTGTGTCCACATGCACGGACTCTATTTTCTTGGACACTGGATAGGCTGCCAGTGGGGAGCTGTCCTTGGCTCTCTCCCAGCCCTGGAGCCCACCTCTCTGTGCTTACTGTTCTGGCCTTTAGAAAGGACTTTTATATACAGGTTACTTAATGTCATTCAGATATCTTATTCCTGGGGTATAGACTGGAACAAAAAGCAGAATGACAACAGCAATTAATTTTCCTGTCGAGGATGCCAGCAGTAGGGAGGGAGCCAGGCCCGAGCCAGGGAGTTCAGCGAAACACCAAGATTCGGAATTCACAACCCAGTCTCTGTCTTCAGTCTGTGGGGCCCACTGTGTATAAATTGTGCCCCCTTTGGGGTTTAGCCACAGGTGCAGGAGAGGAGGGAAGCCCAGTTACTCTGTGGACTTTGATGCTTGGCCCTTCCAATCAGAGAAAGAAATGGAAGAGAAAGTTGGCTCTGCTGCTTCTCATTTCCCTCAGAGAGCTGTTGGCCAGTGTTATTTTAGCTCTGTAGGCTTAGACAACTCAGGGAGAAGCCCAGTGCTTGGGTATGTTGTACATTTTAGCTGGCAGGGACCAAGTTCCATCCTTCACTTTAGAGACATGGAAGCTGAGGTCACGTGGTTGAATAGGGTAGAGCGGAGACTAGAACCCCTGTCTCTCACTTCCCCCTCACCATTTCTCCTCTGTACCATCCTGCCTCCCCCTTCCCGTCCCTCACAGTGATAACAAAATAAATGCAGGTATGTGATTCTTCTCCTCATCCTTACCCAACTTATAAGGTCAAGCCTTGTTGTCTCCATTTTGCAGATGATGAGTACTGAGGCTCACAAAGGATAAATACCAAACATCATACAGTGCTATAGGTTAACAAGCCCTTGTCACCCAAGACTTCATCTTACTCTTATAGCCATCCTTGTGGCTATACCCATTTTCCACCAGACAAAACTGAGGGTTGGAGAAATGAAATGACTTTCCCAAGGTCAACAGCTAGTCCGTGGGTAAGTTGGACTTGAGTCCAGCTGCTATGTGAACAGGTTAGTGGCAGAGAGCCAGGACTAGAATGTGGGTCCTGACATTCAGCTCTCAAACCCTTTCCATTATCCCAGGAGGACCCCATTTCCTTACCCAATGAGATGCCCCTCAGCTCAGTGAGTCTAAATAACACCACACCACTTAGAGATGCTTCACTACACATCTCTACTCTGAAATTCTGTGATGCTTGCAAATGTCACCAGGCACCGTCTGAAAAGGTTTTCTTTTACCCATAAGGAAGCCAATTGGACAGTTTTTCTCTAAACTTTCTCAAGAGTCCTCTCAGTTTAACTCAACCCCCAACACTCACTGCCTTCTTTCCTTCCCACCCTGAGAGATAGTTCCACTTCATATTTACTGGAGCAGGAATCATAATATTATTACCAATTAATAATTCTGTTGCACTTAAGTGTTTTCAAAAGCATATTTTCAAGCTTTCTATCACCTGGTACAATTATCTCCGCTTGACAGAATGAAGAATCAGGGGCTCACTGTAATGAAGGGATTTGCTGTGAGTCATGCAGGCCTATCAGTGGCTGATCTAGAACTCAATCCCAAACCTTCTGGTTTCTAGTTCTGTGCTTTTACTTGTAAGGTTGGGAAAGAATAAGCAAATACTAGCAAAAGATGGGGACAGGAGAAGAAATTTCAGGAAAGCAAATGCCAGAAATCCCTTTAAGAAGGGATTGTACCTGTCATTTTGGTCACCGGAATGTCCTGAAAGTTGAAGCATTAATTTGTATCTTAGAGTGATAAGAACAGAAGGAATTCTTCTGAATTCCATGGTCTGTCTGTGTTCAGAAGTTTATGCATGTGGGATTCAGCACAAAGGACAGATCTCAGATCCCATAGCCCTGCCCTGTAAAGCCAGAGAATCAGAAGAGTCCTTTGAGGTCACAGAGTCCAACCCTCACCCTCTCTGTACAAACCACTTCGATAATATGTAAAGCCCATCTGACCTCTGCTTGACTACCTCCTGAATTGTGGGATCTCACCACTCCAAAATGCACTGATACATAGTTTGTGCTTCCGAGATGATACCTCCTACTGAAATGGGGCAAGTCGGGGAGATAGGTGGTTACTGTTGAGAAGAGGATCACAGAATTCTCTTTTAAGTTGTTAAATATTTGTGATGTAGAGAAAAATAGAGAAAAATAATATGAAAAACACCCACTACACATAGTGAAAAAATGCTAAGATTCACTGTATTTATTTCATATCCTTTTTAAAGAAAGAAAATGTTACAAAAATATTTGAAGCCCCTTTTGTGCCTGCACTGAGTGACTTTTCTTCCCCACCTCCTCAGGGGTTGTCTGTATGGTGGTGGAAATCCTTCAATGCAGAAAGTTAGGTCAGAGCTGAAAGGGTTTTTGGAGACCTCCTTCTCCAACCCTCTCATTTAGCAGAGTGGGGAGCCAAGCCCTGGAGGGAAGTCTTGACTTAAGGTCTCATCAGTGACCCTGAGCCCTTTCATGGCCACTGTCTTCCCTGTCATTTCAGCCCAGTATTTGCTGTGGGGTGAAACATGGATTAGTATACCCATTTTTATAGGCCTTTGGGTTGTCCATCTGTCTTTTTAGCTCTCTGCCTCAACTCAAAGATATCAAGTGACCCTTTGCTGCATACAGAAATATCAGAGCAATCCTAGTTGGAAGAATTCCTTGTCTCACACACGTTTTCCATATGAGAAATTTGAGTCACAGTAAAGATAACTGAATAATAAGGGATATAAGATTGACTTGCTTTATGGGGGTATAGAATGGGATTATGTGGAGCAGGACTATGGGTGATGCGGCAGGGGGAATAGCTTCATCAAAGTGTGAGGCACACAAGGGCAGACTCTACTGGGAACCTGAGTGAGAAGGGGTGCCTGGAGGAACTGGGCAGTGGGAAGACTGGGCCTGTGTGTGGATGGCTTGAATGCCAGGCCCCCGTGCATCTGGACTTGAGCTTCAGGTCAATGTGGAGCCATGGAAGTGCTCTACACACGGTGGTGACCTCATTTGGACATTTAGACCTAAATTGGACATTTGGAAAGATTACTCTGGAAGTTAGGCAGAGGTGGAATGGAAGAAGACACTAGAAGTTGGTCACTGGCTTGGATCCTTGTTACCATCCTCTACAGCTACTTGAAGCTTTTCTTT
Organism: Mellivora capensis; assembly: GCA_004024625.1. Classification (NCBI taxonomy): domain Eukaryota; kingdom Metazoa; phylum Chordata; class Mammalia; order Carnivora; family Mustelidae; genus Mellivora; species Mellivora capensis. Next base: position 44,009 of record PISX010010465.1, on the reverse strand, counting down.
CTCCTGGTGCTGTTGGGCTGTTTGGCAGATAACGGGCAACTCTTGGGCTCTGATGGCCTATCCTGGGCCAGCTCTACCTCCCCACCCTCAATTCAGCCACTCCCAGGGATAGAAAATTGGTCTTCATGAGACATGAGAAGAATATGGCAAATAAGGAAAACCCCATAAACCCGCTCTTAAATGGTGGGGAAAAGGCAAAAGGGAGTGTTTTGCATGATTCATGGCTGACTCGAATCTGTGGTTCAGCTCCAGGGCTCTGGAAGCAGCAGCCCTGGGCCTCTGGAGATGTGTTGTAGGCTCAGTATAGTTCCTAGTTCACCATGTGACCTTGACCAAATCACTTTCCTTTTCTGGGCCTCTGATTCTGCACCTGCAAAAGGGGAGCACTGGACTAGCTCATTGCTCAGGTATCTGGCGTTCTAATAATTTGTAATTACATCTTCCTCCTCACTCTCTGAGAATCATCTATGGGATTCTTAACTCTGAGGCCTGTAAATAGTTCAGTCAGCCTTGATCCTTCATAATTGATGTAGGAAAAGATCTTAGGGTTCAAAACTGATGGCCAAGAAAGAATTCTTGAGATGTTTTGGGTGCAAAAAGGTGGTTTTGTTAAAGCACAGGGACAGGGCCCGTGGGTAGAAAGAGCTGCTCTAGGGTCAGGAGGAGTAGCCCATTATATACTTTCAAGTTGGGAGGGGGTTAGGGATAGTGTAATCCTCCCAGGTATTTTGCAAACACAGTTTGTAGGATCCCGAGGGGGCTAAATTTTGTTAGGGAAGGTCATGTATTACTCTTCAGTAGACACTCAGTCATGAGACCCTTCAGAGGCCTATCACTGGGTCATATGCTTGGGGGACATTTGCTAACATGTATCTTGGGGGGCCGAGATAAAGGAGGTTTCCAAAGAAATTTTTGTATGTTAAAGTAGACTTACAGGATCCTGGGGGTTGGGCTAAGACTGCCTTTTGCCCTTAGCAAAGTATTTTTTTTTAAGATTTTATTTATTTATTTGACAGACAGAGATCACAAGTAGGCAGAGAGGCAGGCAGGGGGTGGGGGGGAAGCCCTGATGCAGGGCTCGATCCCAGGACCCTGGGATCATGACCTGAGCGGAAAGCAGAGGCTTTAACCCACTGAGCCACCCTGCTCTTAGCAAAGTATTAACATCAAGGCAACTGAGTCCCTCGAGGAATGTGACTGCCTATTTCCAGGACTTGTCAATGGGCTGTAGATAGTAAGGAAATTTAATAATTGTTCTTCTGCCTTTGTTTCCCACATCAGTAACAGCTACAATTTATTGTCCGTTTATCATGCGCTTGGCACTGTGTTAAGTCCTATGTAATTCCACTGAATTACTACAAATACTCTACTTGGTAGGTGCTGTTATTATTTACATTTTACAGATGAGGGAAACTGAGACACAGAACATTTTAGTACCTTGCCCAAGGTCACCCTGCAGAACCAGAACTTGAACCCAGGTCTGTTAGCCTCCACAGCCAGGCTCTAAATTCCTATGCCTGGCCTTAATGCCCAGCCCCAAACTTAGGTCCAGGCCGGGTCTCTATGATAGTGCCTTCCAAGTTCTCCTTGGCCCACATCAAATCATAAGAGAAATGCTTGTCTGGGACCCTCCTAGGCTTTGCGAGTGACCAGACCCTACACCTACCCCCAACCTAGAGAGCTTGGCTGAGGAGCTTGCCTCCTGTTTGCTCATTTTAATAAAATAGTTCTCTTTCCCGAGCCTGAGTGATGATAGGTAGCCAGCTAGAACTAACTACAGTGTTAACTTTGCCTTGAAATCCTCTGCAAGCTCCCCAGCTGAAGACAGCTTGAGCCATGAGCTCATTAAGCAACAGAAGCCTGTCTCCCTACAGCCTAGATGCAGGCAAGAAAACCTGTAATAGAGCTGCTTTTACTTTGAGTTGAAAAGAGCTGCTCTCACCCAATCCTCGGCGACTTGCTTTCAGCCCCTAATCCATTCCCCTCTCCCAGTATTCAGTTAGCTGCCAATTAGGCATCAGGGTTCCCCAGCCCCCTGCCAGTCCCTGACTGGGACAGGAGAGGACCATAGAACTCTCAGCCCAGGTTCAAAGACATTTTGATTGCACGCCTGAATTTATCCCGTCCCTTCACTTGGGCCTGGCTTCCTTTGAAAGTGAAATGTTTTAAAAGGAAAAGAAAAGAAAACCCCACACATACTGGGGAGGCCCGCTGGGACCCCCTTTGGTTCAAACAGCCAGTTTGGAGGGCTTCCTGACTGCCCTCCCACGTGTCTCCCACTCCTGCTTCTCCTACATCGGCTCCTGGCACATCCTGGGCTCAGGCAGCCTCACCTAGTCCTCCCACCCCCACCCTTGGGGCCATAGCCATCACAAGAAGGGAGATGAGAGAGAAAGATGGGTAGGCCAGAGGAAAAAGGGGTGAGAGTATGGAAAGAGGCAGCAAATATGGAAACCAAGACAGAAGTAGAGGGATATCGGGGCAGTTGTGGAGCCTCCTAGTCTCCCTAGAGAGACAGAGCTACAGAATGAAGGCTAACTTTGTTGTCCTTCAGATACTAGGGAATTTGATTCTTGGTAGTGACAGCATCCTCTACTGGGTTTTGGAGAGCTGGGGGTGGGGGCAGAGTTCTGTTCAGTCCAGCCTGGAAGGTGTCCCTTCTTCCTCAGTTCGAAGCACTTCTTATCCCTCTCTCCCCTCTTATACCAGCCAGACAAGAATGATGCTGGAGGATGTACAGATGTTCAGGTTGTGCACTGCATGGAACAGACATAGAGAAACTTGAGGATGCTGGGGTGAGCATTCACTCTCTGGCGCCTCCTGCTTGCTGTGTATTATGCCTCTGGCAGTGTCACAGGAGTTTGTCACAGCCTTTAGTGTGTAGAAGTGTGCACTAAGCCCTCTGGGGATGTGGAGGGCATGTGGGTGTATGTGGGGACCCCAGCCCTCCTAGAAGTCCTGGAGAAGCCTCTCTTCCACACAGTCAGTGGCACATGCTGCCTGGAGGCTGCTCCCAATCCCGGTTCTTCCTAGACATGACCTGAGGTCCCTTCTCTTATGAGCTCTCTGAGGCCAAATTTCTGTCCCCAAGCCCCACCTCTAACCCTGACAAGGTTAGAGAAACTATAGAGATGGTCCAACCAGCTCTTCTACCCTGTGATCTTCCTGCATACCTCTACTCACTCCCCACATTCTTGCCCCCAGATCTTTGCCTGTGCTGTTCTCTCAAGTCTCGTTCTTCCTTTCCCTTATGCCTGAGTCCACTCTTCCTCCAGAGGAAGCAAGTCCTACATTCTCCTTAAAGCCCCCCATCCCTGGAGTCCATTTCTCTTCTGTGCCTTATTTGCAGTGTGCCTTCACTCTGGGCCTTAGCTCCTTGACATTAAATGAGACTCCTCCTTTGTCTCTTTCATGTGTCCTTGTTCTACCCCCATCCCCATCCCAGGTCCTGAGGACCTCAGTGCAAGAGCCAGGCCATCTTTTCATCCCCAACTCCTCCAACCATTTCTTAGGTAGACTTGTTGATGAAGTAGTCATCGAATCAATAAAGATTAAGACTGAGTGCCTAGTGTGCACCAGATGGCACATCAGGTATGGTGTCTACCATGGGGAAAAAAAACGGACTCGGTCCCTGCAGTGGATGCACATGATTCCCCAGACGGCGCAGCGTGCACTTCTACGCACCAGCCTCTGCCTGTGACAGACTCCTGGGACTCTGCTGGGGGCACAACACACAGTGAGCAGTGGGTGCCGGAGAGCGAATGCGGCTCTCAGTGAAGGGCAGGACCGAGAGGGTAATGGATAAACACCCTGTCTCCCTTGCCCCTTGGCTGGGGCACTCTAAGCCCTGTTTTCCATCATCTCCCAAAGGTACAGGTGGCACTTCCCTTCCCTTCCCTCCCCTTCCCCATGGAATCAGCTCCTGGGGAAACCCAGACCAAGTCCTTCCCCAAAGGAATTTTCAGCCAGGTGATGACAAGGATGACCCATTATTAATGCAGCTAATAATTCAGCTACCTAATGTATTTACCCCTGCATGTAACATCATGCCTCAGGGCATCTGTGTAGCTCAGGTGGTTAAGCATCTGACTCTTGATTTCGGCTCAGGTTGTGATCTCCTGGGTTGTGAGATCAAGCCTGACATCGGGCTCTGCGCTCAGTGGGGAGTCTTCTTGAGTTTCTCTCTCTCCTTCTCCCCGCTCATGCTCACTCTCCTCCTCTCTCTCAAATAAATCTTAAAAAAATAATATGATGCCTTGATCGCTGACTATGAAAATTTATCTCCACATTCTCTCCAGTGGCTTGTCCGATAGCACTGAGCACCTCCTACATGTGAATCATTGATGGTGCAGAAGAAGTACCTTATGTCCGGACCACAGCCGTCTAAGGCATTTATGAGCCTTATTTTCTAGGGAAGATGAGGAAGCTAAGCCTTGGGGAATAACATAGCTTGTCTGATGCCACATAGGTGATAAGAGGCAGCAGTGGGATTCGAACCCAGCTCTTTGTGATTCCAAAGTTCGGGGGCCTAATGGGTAAGCATCCATCTCAATGCAAATAAGCAGTACACACAATGAATTTAGAATGAGGCACACAGCAGGAAGGTTCCTGAAGCCTTGTCTAGGGAGGAGCATTTAATCTAAGCCTTAATGGATAAGGGGGTTTGGGAAGGTGGAGAAGCCCCTCCCGTGTGGGGTCTGCAGGGCCTCCCATGTGGAGGACAAGGATAGGTGCTCTGGAGGAGGCTGAGTGCCCCCGAAGACAGAAAGAGGGGTGCTGTGGGCCTGCAGCACTTTTTTGAGCTAAGCTCATTAGATTCCCTCTGAAGTCCCATGCCCCGAGGAGCTCAAGGGATGTTCCAGAAGCACAGAATGTGGATGCCCTGCTTAATGAAGCTTGTTGCCGCTGCCTGCTGTGGGCCATGCCTGTGGTCATCAGAAATCCTAAGGGTCATTAACCCTGTCCCATTTGCTCACGTGCCAGCCGTGTCCCTGAGTGGCTAACTGGCTGGGACACCAGCTGCCAGAGTGGCTCTATCCTTCCCTGCAACCCTGGGCTCCTCCCCACAGTTCTCATTGCACAGGGGGTCCACCCACCCTGTGTCCCACCCTCTCACCTCTCCAGCCTCTGGCAAACATGGCACCCACAGTTAGTGATGGGTGAGACAGGCTTCAGGAGTCTTGGCACCCAGAGAGATAAATGACAGTAAGGGGAGCTATATTTAGCAAGACCTCCGCCTCCCCTGGGGTGGGGTGTAATTTATGAGATCTCAGCTTGTGTACAACTGTCAGCACATTTTCTGAATCACCTGGATGCTAGAGTGTACTTAGCTGCCCCGACCACTTCCCTCCCTGTTCATCCCCTTCCTTAGCTGTCTCCTGCCTGGCATAGGGATGGGGAGATCTTATTGGCAGCAGGCAGTGCTCTGGGAAAGTCTCCCCCCACCCCAAACTCTTCCCCCTTCTTTCACTCCCCCTCCCCCACTCTGTTCTAAGCTAGGACAAGCCCTGGCTTACCCAGGATGATGATAAGGGACCATGTCCCTCTGGGTCTGGTCTTGTGATTCCTGCTCACAGGGGAATCCTGCTATATGACTGTTATTGAGTCCTAATACAACCTTCAGGAGCTTCCCATTGCTCTCAAAATCCCAGTTCCCTGCCATGCCATGTGTGGTCTTGCCCTGTTGACTCACACACGAGCCCTTTCCCTCTCTGATTGCTCTCACGGTGTCCCAGCTGCACCATCCCCTATCTGTGCCTTGACTCTGCCCAGCCTTGCCCCGCCTCAGGACATTTGTCCACACTCTTGCTTTTACCTGAAGGCTTTGACCTCCCACTCTTCCCACAACTGACTCTTTCCCATCCCCTTTTTTCAGCTCCCGGCCTAAAAGACATCTCCTCAGAAAGGCTCTCCTTGATCTCCCAACTGAAAGGCAGCCCCTGTCTTTGTTTACTATCAAGCTCTGATGTGGACCCTTCATACCCTTACTGCAACTTCTAATTAAAGATTTACTTGGTAATCCATTCGCTTGTTCAGCCGATATTTATTGAGCATCTACTAGAGACCAGATGTTGTTCTAGGAACTGGGGATATAACAGTCAGTAAGATAAATCCCTGTCCTCACAGAGCCAACATTCTAAAGGGAGTCCCGGATAATTAAAAAAAGGGAAGATGAATATAAATATATGATTATATAATATCAGATCAAATAAATTCTAGGGGGGAAAAAAAAAAGGCCAGCCAGCCACCCAACTAGGAAGATTGTGGAGAGAACTTAGCAATGAGGAGGCATCATTGGAATAGAGGCCAGAGCAGAAGCCTTTATTTGCTTATTGTCTCTCTCTGCAGCTGGACTGTTGTTTTATTCCCCACTTGATCCCCGGTGTATGGCACACAGTAGGCACTGGATAAAGTTTTACAGAGTGAAAAACAAAACAGACAGCTCAGCAGACGCCCTAATGCAGCCCACGTGTCTTTCCTTGGTTTCCTCCTTAGCACACCCTAGGAGCAGCCTGTCCGTGTCCTTGATAATAACTCTCAATAGACGGGAATGCCATTTGTCACTTGCCCTCAGGCCTCCTTTCTTCAGGGAGACCAGAGGTCCTCTCCCAGCAGTGATAGACAGCGTGTCCTCTGACTGGCAGGCCCAGCTGGGAGCTGCCCTCAAAGTCCCTCCCTATAGTGGGGACAAATGGACCATGACACAAATGACGTCAATACCTTAGAAGCTCCAAACATCAAGGAGCTATGGCTTGCTGTGGATAGGTAGGCTCTGTGTTAAATGACCCCCTTGGGGAAGCGGTACCAGGGAGAATGGTGGGGTGGGTGGGATGGGATCCTGAAGACCCGGGAGCCTCAACTCCTGCTAACTAGACCTATAGCCGGGCAAGCTGTTTCACTGCTCTGGGCTTCAGACTCTCCGTCTGAGCAATGGGATTGCCAATCTTTGCTTTGAATACCGATCAGCACAGAGGTCACTTAGAAGGTCAAAAGTGTACAGATAAACAGGGTTATTCCAAATAGCAATTTAATTGCACAAGGACTTGGAAGAATGGTTGCATAAAGTGAGGCAAACCTGCCTTCGTTGTCCTTGTTGCAAAAATTCCATCCGTTTGCAAAAATTCCATGTCGTTTGGGGAGGTTCCCTGAGCAGAGATTCAGAGCACCCCCACGTGCTCTGAGATTCAACCCTAGGCTTCCTCCTTTGGATTCGCAGCTCTCCACATACCTGTGTCTTTGTCTCTTATAGTTCCCCCAGGTGACTTGGTGGGTTCAGGGAGTCCAAAAGAGAAGACATATGGGGGATCATCTTGTTCCACTCTCTTTATTTTACAGTGGGGGGAACGGAGGTCCAAAGAGGGGATGCAGTTTGCCTCAGACCACACAGAAACTCAGCCAAGTTTCTATCACCTGCTTAGTCCGTAAGTCCCAGCTGGAACCAGAGGCGGGAAAGGGGCTGGAGACTATGGCAACATCCAGGCACTCTACTTGTGCAGGGCATGACCTCTCTGTGTCTCAGTTTCCTCATCTGGTAATGGAGATTGTAGCCTTGTTGGGAGGATTAAATGAGATCATTGTGGAGCGCTCACACAGGGCTCCCGCTGTGACAGCATCTGCTGCTGGTTAGAACCCTGCTGTTCTGATGGGGGTGGGGGGGGGCTGTACCGCCAGTTAGTAATCTTGGTGTTACCTTGATTATTTTCATCATCCCCAAGTTCATGGTGTTTTCGGCAGCGTCACAACCCCTTGGAGTCCACAGGATTTCCCAAAGGAGACAGAGAGGTCAGAAACCTTGCGCAGTCGGATCTCCAGGAAAACCACCAAAACCCTGCCCTGGCGGGCTCTTCTTCCCTCCTCCGAGCTGTGTGCTAGCCCAGTGCCATTCGGAGAGGGTGCCCAGGAGTTGTTATTGAGTAAGCAGTTGAGAGTAACCGTTTAGGAACTTACCACAGTCTGGCCCCCGCTGTGGCAGCCACGCCCCCTGGTGATGCAGGGCCCTGCAGCATCAGAGTCTCACCCTGAGGGTCATGGGGTACCATACGGGTCATGCTCAGTCACGACTGTGCATCTGTGATGGATTGGGAAACAAACAAGACAAAGCAAACAAAGCTGGTCCTTCCCCATGGAGCGTCTGAGAAGCATTGATCCAGCCTTTCTTCAATGAGACAACTCTTCCCCCTGCTTCCCAGGCCCTCTACTGCTGGGGCTATGTGCTGGGGCTGTGTGCTCTCAGCCCTGAAGTCTTTGCTGTCCTTCTAGGTCCTAAATCACATCCCGCTTCTGCCACAAGGCCTTCCTGGGCATATTAACCCCTTCCTGCCATATCCCCAGACTCCTGATTATGCTCTCATGCAGGTGAACCTGACCTTAATCACTCCGTGGCCTCTGGGGACAGACCAGGCCCTTTTTAAGCCCCACCCAGTCTGGACCTTACATCGAATTGGTTTTCAGTAAATGGCAGCCCAGTGCATCCAAACCACCGGGGACACCAGAGGGCTCTAGGTACTGCCTCTGCCAAAAGAAAAAGCAGCTGGGAGGTGAATCTTTCTCGCTGGGACAGTCGCAGTGTGAGCGGGGTGGGACAGCTGGAGGAGCCAGTGTGTCTCTGCTGGTGGGAACAGCCTTCCACCCAGCCTCTGGGGTGTGGCAGGACCTCCCAGGATTAGCGGGGGAGGGATGGAGGGTTCCCGCCCAGCCTGCCCCTGGCCCACAGCCACCTTCAGGGGTTCTGCAGGTCTCTCCCCGCTGCCTGGGCCCAGACTACCTCACCTTGCTTTTCATCTCCCCAGCTCCTGTGGAACAGCTTCAACACAACCCCCACCCCCCTCTTTCCCCCTTCCCACCTGATGAGAAAGACCCCGTTTCCATTACAAATAGGGCAACAGGTGGACTCAGGGTTTGTTCAGAAGTTTTTTGTGGGCCCACAAGGGAGCCAGGCTTCTGCCCAGCTTTGACTACTTGTCTGCTTCCTGTGTCTTCCCCGTGGGGAGCTGTCCGCAGGGCCGGACAGGATGTTCTCAAAAACAGACACCCTGAGCCCTGCTTTGGTTCCTCCCACATGAACGTTCGCAGTGGTACTGGGCTGTGAAGTCGCTGCTCATTGAGTGAGTGGATGAAGAAAAATAAATGACTTTGTGTGGCAGCAAGAAATTTCTCAGGCCGGTGGAGTAACTTTCTGACCATAAGAGGAATTAAACACAGACTTTGAAAGGCAAAAAAGATCTTGGAAATGGGGTTTTTACCCAACCCAACCCCCAACCCCAATCCCAACCTCAGCTGCTTAATCCTTTGTCCTTATGTAAAAACCCAACAAAGCCCAGAGCAGCTCTGAAGCCCCTGGCACGGCCCCAACCCCTACCCGCCCTCAGGACCCCTCTGGATTCCATGGGTCACCACTTGACACCCACCCGTCAGGACTAATCCTGTCAAGGGGAATGCTGAGGCCTGGAAGGGTGGTACCTTGCCTAGAGCCATGACAGTCAGGGAGCCACTCTTTCCCCCAGACCAGACTTCACTGTTTGGAGAAAGTAGGATGACACAGAATGATGGGGAAATGGCAGACAGGGGTGTAGAATGAGTTCACTTCTCATGGGAAACCAGCTTGGACCCTGTGACCTACCTGCATCCTTTCCTGCCCCAACTGTGAATTCACCTCCCTCAGAGCTCAACTGGGGCTCCTGTCCCACCCTCTGGAGCTTTACCACATTCCCTTTGATCCCCAACAGCCCGCCTCCCATCCCCAGCCCAGAGTTTGCTCAGGAGCTTTGAACATGAGGTAAGGGCTAGGTGAGGAGGGTGCGGGGCCAAAGTGATGGTCCCCCTGGCAGGTCCGTGGTACTTTTGCCGGCTGCCTTTGAAAGCTCTTCCAAAGAGGTAATTCCTTTGTGCACAGACATGATTTATGAGGCTTTCTAGGCAAATTGTGGAGATAAATGGTCTTTGGGGCTGGGAAGCTTCAAAGGCAGTGATGCGGGCAGATCAGAAGGAGCCAGGCAGCCAGGAGCTGAGCCTCATTAAAAGCCTGTGGAGGAGGTGGATGGAGGGGAAGGTTTTAAGCAGAGCTGAGGGCACAGCTCTGGACCACCCCAGGATCCACTTGGGGAGAGCAGCCAGCTTACTTCTCAATCTGGGTCTCTCTGACCCCATCACTGAAATATATGAGCCAAAAGTGCCAGGGTCACCGAGGTACATTTATCCTGAAGAGGGGTACAGCCTAGGGCTGAGGGGCAGGATGGTGCATGTGTTCTGTGGGCTCTGGAAGAGAAGGGACTGGTGCTGGGAGCCTGTAGATTCCACACCCCCTCTCTGCTCAGCATGGCCTAGAGACCTCACGTGGGTCCTGAGTCTCACCCTGTCCTGCCTCTTGCTTGTCGGTGACCTGGACAGCTCCTTGCCATCTCTGGGTCTCAAGATCCTCTTCTGTATGAGGAGAGCACAGGTGTCAATGAACTCCTGTGTTCCAGCTCTGCCACGAATCATGCCTGATACCCTGCAGTTCAAGGCATTCGTGTTGAATGTCCCCATTCAAGAAATGGGCCAGAGAGCTCTCTGGCTGTGAGGTCATGAGCTAGTCGCCTAGCCACACCTAACCTTGCTTCCTCTGTAAAATGGGGATAATTATAGCTACCCTGAGGAGTTGTGTCTCGAATTGAACAAATTAGCTACTACAAAGTACCCAATGCCTAGTTTTCTTTTTCTTCACGCAGAATATCGTGGCATTCTGTATCCAGAGCTCTCCCTGCAAAGTTGATAAATTTGACTTTTTTTTAAAAGATTTTATTTATGTATTTATTTGTCAGAGAGAGAGAGCGAGAGAGCTAGCACAGGCAGACAGAGCGGCAGGCAGAAGCAGAGGGAGAAGCAGGCTCCCTGCCGAGCAAGGAGCCCGATGTGGGACTTGATCCCAGGACGCTGGGACTATGACCTGAGCCGAAGGCAGCCGCTTAACCAACTGAGCCACCCAGGCGTCCCAATAAATTTGACTTTTATACCTTCCCACCTCCTCTCTCCAAAAGCAGACACACACACACACACACACACACACACACACACCACCCCCCCCTTTCTAATCTGGCTCCCAGGTCTGCTAACTGGCCGTCAGATGTTAACAGATAACTGGGGTATTGATGGCTCATATGACCTCATGTTGTAACCGACACACACACCCTTTACACAAACATGCATGATGTGCATTTCACTAGGGCATCCCTGCCCAGCCTGAGGAGTGGAGCCCTTATGGTGGAATGCGGGCAGACTCAGCAATATCTTGAAGTCAGGGCCCAGCACGGGCCTCCAGATGTGTCTTTCCACAGAGAGACACAGGGCCCTGATAGAATGAAGTTACTGCATCTCTCCACTCCCTTCTGATATTTTGATGGCTTGATGACATCTGGTTAAAGTGGACTTAGGTGCCTGGAACTGTGGTTGAGGCCATGATGATGGAGATGAGGAAGGTGAGGAGGTGAAGGGGCCGCCTTTGTTTGCAGTTCTTTAACGTACCTGCTGGCTTTGTTCCCTCCTCCTGCCCTGCTACCTCAAGACCCTCCTGAGTCCCCTGGCCCCTGCCCTGACAGTGGGGCACTGTCCCCAATTGTAGCGTCCCCTGCACAGCTCACCCAGCATCTGCTAGTCACTCCATGTTCCAATGGGTCCTTGTTTCCCATCTGCTTGTCTGTTTCTCCAACTAACTGTGGGCTTCTCAGCATCTAGAACATAGTAGGCAGTCAGTAATTGTTTGACAAGGGGTAAATGGACCCAAAAGCTAACATGGTAGGATGCAAAAAGCCCTAGATCAACATGGCCAACTGGTTTCCAGTCTAGCTCTTCACGGTGTTAGCTGTGAGGCCACAGGCAAGACACTCAGCCTCTCTGGCCCGGAGTTTTCTGACTTGTAAAATGTGTTTAGAGATCGCCTCTAAAGCCTAGCAGTAAGAAAGGCAGGCTCAGACTCAACTCTGCCTTTTGTCATCGGGGGTAATTTTGTCCCCAAGGGGACATTTGTCAACATCTGGAGACATTTTGGGTTGCCACAGTTGTGGAGGAGGGTTTGCTGCTGGCATCCAAGGGGTGGGAGCCAGGGGTGCTGCTTAACATCCTGTCCAGGACAGCCCCCGCAACAAAGAATTTTCTGGCTCGAAATAAGTGCCAAAATTGATAAGCCTCAGTTTAGTTATTTAAATTCTCCGAACCTCAGTTTTGTCAGTTGGAAAATGGGGTAATAATCCCACCTTACATGGTTTGCCTCAGATCTTTGGAACAAGGCAAGGGACGAATAGGTGGCACGGGGCCAGAAGAGGAACCAACATGAATAACCCCGGCTACGATGCCGCTGACCCACGGGCGCGTGCAGGGGGCGGGGTTTTCCTGCGCATGCGTGGTTCTCCCTCCGCTCCCGCACCCTGGGAAACCGGTGGAACGTGGAGGTACGCTCAGCATCCCAGCATCCCGGGAAGCTACTGTGAGTCCCGCCTCCCTTCAGAGGCTTACGGGAGATACAGATAATGTGGTTAAATAACAGAGTAAGTAACAACTGTGATAAATAGATCACTAAGAGCTAATGATACATCATTATAATCCTGTGCTGTCAGCATCTTCTGGTTTAGGGACTGTGTCAGGAGATTTGGGTTTTAATCTATGGCACCTTGGTCTATTAATATTTAATTCCAACAGTCTTAAGTGGTGGAAAGATAGGGAGCTGAATGATGGCTCAGCTCAGAGGCTGGGTTACCCACCTTGAATTTTTCTTCTCCACCTGAGGACAAACACACCTCTCACCCCTGCCCCCTCTGCCTGCTTCTCAAGTGGGGACATTTAGCAACAGAGCATAGGATCACATATTATCGAGGTTGGAAGGGACCCCAGAACTTACCTACTGGTGTCTTAAATGAGAACACCACTGGCATTGGGGGGCATAGCTCTTCATCGGGCAGGACAGCCCCTGATTGTTATGGAGGACCTAATTCCTCCCTCCCCCCACTACCAGATGCTCTCTTGGGGAGGGGGACCTATTCTAAGCAAAAACCACTGATCCAGATCTGTCGTTTTACAGATGAGAAGACAGGCCCAGAGAGGGGAGGGGGCTGCCCCAGACTACACAGCACTGGCTCTGACTCGGCCTCAACGCACCCACAGAATTGTGGCTCGGGCCTGAAAAGAGCGGCGGCGTTCAGCCTCTGAGAATTTGTCCATGCTTTTATTAGGGCAAGTCAGTTGACAAATGGCCTCCCTCACTGGGAAGTCACTTTATTTATCAGCTGGAATGGTTTCAGGCTGCTGCGGCTCCATCTCTGCCTCTGGGCCCACTGCTTTGTAAACTCAGAAGCAATTCCTTGATGTGTCAGCTCCCCCTCCATCTTCTTGGGTTGGGTGGGGGCATGGGGACCCCTCCTGAGAGGTGCTCTGACTCTTGCTGAAGGGGAATGGGGAGGCCTTGGCCCAGGCTCTAGCACAGGCCAGGGCAGCACAGGCCCAGTGGACCCCAGGTTCATTTCTGAATACTTGACCTTCACTTCAGTGGCCAATTCTCCTTCATGCCGAGTCTCCAGATTCCTGTCTGTGGAATGGAAAGAACCATGTACCTCTCCCATCCTACCTCAGGCCCAACATCCTCCCGCCCTTCTCTGGGAGGACCAGTGAGAATGTAGTTCACCAGAAGGATGGTAGTTTGATGGCAGTTCTTGCCAGCTGCACTTTTTAAAAGGACCTATGCTTGGGCCCCCTCCACCCTGGAATAATTAAATCAGAATGTCTAGGGGTGAAGGTCAGGCATGATTTCTTTTTTTTAAACCTCCCAGGGTGATGCTAATGTGCAGCCAGGCCAAGAACAACCGTCTGAGGAAGTGAATCCTCAAAAGTATCCGAGAGAAGGCTCTTTGGTTGTTGGAAAAGTGCTGCCCAGGCACCCTTGTGAGATAGTTGATGCTTCTTCCTGTGCCCAGCTCTGGGCCAGATGCTGGGGGGAGACTGTGTGCATGTGGGGGACAGGGCAGCTAGGATCAAGGGCATAACCCAGCTACCCCCCACTCTCCCCGTTGCAACTCACAGAATCTCTGAGACTAACGAAGAGACTGGACACAAGAAACCTAAACCCGGCTTAGAGAGCACTGATGACAGAAAGCAGTGGTCAGCCAAGTTATTGTTCCTAACAGAGAGAGTCAGTGAAGGCATGAAAGCATCGTTTCGCCTTTAATAAATGATCTTCAGGGACTCAAAAAGATATCGTACCCCAGTGTTCATGACAGCATTCTTCACAACAGCCAAAAAGCAGGAACAGCCCAAGCGTCCATCGACAGAGAAACAGATAAGCAAAATGAGGCATATTTAGATAATAAAATAATACCACTGAGCCTTAAAAAGGAAGGAGCTTCTGACACAGGCTACAATACAGATGAACCTTGGAACATTATGCTACTTGAAATAAGCCAGTCACAGAAGACTGATATATGGTTCTCCTTATATAAAATATCCAGACTAGGCCGAGTCATAGAGACAGAAAGGAGATAGGGGGCTACCAGAGGCTGGAGGGAGGAAGGAACAGGGAGCTGTGACTAAATGGGTACAGTTTCTGTTTGGGAAGGAGGGGATGGAAAAGTGAGAAATAGTGATGACAGTTGCATAACGCCATGAATGTAATTAATGCCACTGAACCACATGCTTAGAAATGATTAAAATGGCACAAGGTGTGTTATATATATTTTACACAAGAGAAAAAGTTCTAAATAAATCATCTTGAGAGAATAAAATTTAGAGAATGAGGGCCAGCTGTGGAAAACCTGGGACCTATGACCACCATTCAGACGTATACCAATCCTTGAATAAAAGTACATGTGAAAAATGAGCCTCTGTTTTCTCATCTCTTTGTGAATGATCTGAGGTGGCTTTTGATGCCCAGGCTGGCTGCCAATGTCTCACGTCCCCTCTTCCATCAACACCAGACTGTACTCTGCAGGACAGCCGTGGTTAGGAGCACAAATCCCCAGCTACTCCCCAGCTGTGTGACTTTGGACAAGTATATCACCTCTCTGGGCCTCTGTTTCGATCTACAAAATGGAGATCGTAAGAGCATGCCTTGCAAATGGGCTGTTGTAGGAATTAAATGAGCCGGGAACACATTAGCCCCAGATCCCAAAGTCTAAAAGAGGTCAGCAGGGAGAGGCACTGGTGGGGGAAAGGGGTGAGTTGGCCAGCATGGAGGAACAGAGCAAGCCAGGCCACACACGGCTGCCCAAAGAAGATACATCCACTTGAAACATCAGCCAAAGCCAAAAATAATGAAAAAGAAACATCTATGACAGACAAAAAGTGGGTGAGGGGGTGACATTCCAAGGCCAGATTGGAAAGTTTGTGAGTATCTGCAAAAGAATGTGAAGTCCTCTTGTAATTTTAATGACCAGAGTTTTTATTCACCTTCACCAGGAAAGATAATTGACTCGATGCAGCTCTGGCTCATTTCTCTGTCATTGCTGGGGAATGAGGTGTTTTTAAGTGGATTTTCTAGATAACTGAAGCTTATCCCTGTGAACCCTAACATTTCTTTTCATTTAATCACTCTGAGGGGAAATTTATATGGAACAGATTACACACTTCCCTGGTTCCTTAATCAGAATATTCTAAACTGAATGTAACCTTTTCCTGTCAACTTGGATTTGCGGGTCTATTTGCCCCTATATTAATGGCTCCGTTAATATAGCAAATGCTTTGCTTTTTTTAGTCAAGAAATGTTTTCTGTTTGTTTCCATGGTTTCCAACTGTGACATGAAGCTCTTTCTGTTGTATTTTTAGGAGCTCCATAAAACCTACACACAGACACAGATTTACACATGTGTGTATACATGCACACTCACACTGGAAGCCCAGACTGTCAGGCTTCGGGGAATTGTGTTTATCTGCGCTTCTCTGGCGCCCGGAAATGTCCTTATTGCTGCATTTCATTGCGTGCCATATACGCCACTCCAGCGTCTTGCTCCCATTCAGCGTCTTGCTCCCACTCAGCTGTACATTCCAAGAGGGCAGGTCACTTTCTGGCAGTAGTTGGTATTTGGTCAAAGTGCGTTGAACAGACAAGTAGAAGAACGAAAGCCCCCGAGCGTTAGTGCATCAGTTAGTGTAAGTGAATGGCTTTGAGTGCCTTCTTGGATGACCTTTAGGTACCTTAGACTCAGTGACCACGATTCACGTCATTCTCTTCCCCCAATGTCATGGCTCTTCCGCTTGTGTTTCCCAGAAAGAGTTAGGGTCAGTGGCACCGATATCCACCCAGCAGCCCAAACCTAAGCTGGACTGACATCCTTCCTTCCTCTTCTTCCTTCCCCCAGGACCCTGTTGGTCACCAAGTCCTTGCTGCTTATACCTCATAAATACAGCTGGAATCTGTCCCCTTCCTTCCATCCCCAGTGCTACTCCCATAGTCAAGGTCAAGACCACCACCAGCTCTTTGCTACTACACCAGCGGATCCCCCTGACCCCACTGTTGCTCCATCTCTCCTGCTCACAGGTCTATTCTCACCCACCCAGTCTTTCTACGGCCACACCTAATCCTGTTGTCCCCTGCTGGGAGCATATCCAGAGCTTCCCTGCTGCCCCTGTGGGAAGTCAGCACCCCTGTACACAGCTCACAAAGCCCTGGGACCTTGGACCCTGCCCAGGAAGCTGTGCCACCTACACCTTGTTCTCCCTTCAAGTCTCGCCTATGCCTTGCTCTCCCTTTGAGACACACAGACCTTTTTAAAGCAAGACCATGTCTTTTTCCCAGCTCCAGGCTTTTACACATCCATTCCTTTGCTTAGGAATATATAGTGAGAGACTAGATCATTTGCCATGTTCACCCCTCCTTCCAGTCTCTTCTTTAAGGATTTATTCTCTAACTCCCCAGTCTGGACTCCAACCCACTCATGGCCTTCTGTATTGTCTGGAACAACCCCTCCCATAGCATGTGTGCAGTGAATCTTCAGTGCTGCCTTAGCATCTCCATCCCCATGAAACTTCGCACCCTACAGTTTGAGGGTTTGGCTATGCCACAGAGAATGGAGGTCACCTCTGATAAGCAACGTATAACCCTGGGATGCACCAAGGACAAATTGGCTTGGGACTCTAACAGTTAGTTTCCTTCAGAGTCCATGTCTGAAGGCAGTAACTACAGCCCTAACAATGAAGGGAATCCCTTGTTCTGGATCCTGGGGTTGTCCCCAGAGATGAAGAGAGAGGAAGTGGCTCGCCTACATGGTGTCTGTGCACTTGCGCTTTGCAGCTGTCCCCCTCTGCCCAAGGGCACCTCAGAGTTTCTGTCCTCAGAATCATCATTCAGAAAGTGTCCCATTTACCAGCAATGGAGATGGCCAGAGCCAGACCTGAGCCCGCCCTTGACTCTCACCTTGGACCCTCACTTAACCTCTCAGACCCTTTATTTCCCCATCTGTAAAATGGAGAGTAATAAAACCTGACTTAGAGGGTTTTAATGTCACAAGTGAGCATTTAAAATGTGGTTGTCATTATCATTACAATGGAGTCACATTGTCTATACGTTAAATTTATGGGAATTCAACTATGTGTGCTTGGCAACAAAAAGAGATAGAGAAATGGTATAGTAGGCAATTCGGCTAGTCTTTCCACTTGCCAGTATATGTCCCAGAGAGTGGGTGAGGTGGGGGATGCCGGCTGCTGGGTACACCATCTCTCTCAGTCCCGTGCACCTCTCCCAGCGTGGGTGGAGGTTGTAACTATAACTGGGCTTCATTTTTTAAATTGAGATATAATTGATGTATTAGTTTCAGGCATATAACATACTGATTCCACATTTGTATATATTGTGAAATGATCACCAGAAGTCTAGTTAATACCTGTCACCATATGTAGTTATACATTTTTTTCTTGTGATGAGAAACTTTAAGATCTCCTCTTAGCAACTTTCATGTACTATTAATCATACAGCATCATTAACTAGAGTCAGGATGCTGCACATTGCACCCCCTTGGCTTATTGATTTTATAACTAGAACTTTGTACCTTCTGACCACCTTCACCCATTTCGCCCACTTCCTACACCCCACCTCTGTTAACCACCAATCCGTTCTGTCCGTCTATGAGTCTGGTTCTTGTCTCTTTGTTTTTTAGATTCCACATAAATGAGTCATCTGGTGTTTGTCTTTCTCCATCTGACTCATTTCACTTAGTGTAACACTCTCAAGGTCCATCCATGTTGTCACAAATGACAGGATTTCATTCTTTGGTGGCTGAATAACATTCCATTGTGAATATGTATACACACACACACATACAGAGAGGTGTTTATAATAGCTAAGACATGGAAGCAAACTAAGTGTCCATTGATGGATGAATGGATAAAGAAGATGTGGTTTTATATATGTATGTATGTACATACATGCATATAATATGTACATAATGCATATGTACATGTCTTGGCTATTGTAAATAATGCTGCAGTGAACATGGAGGTGCAGATATCTTTCGAATTTGTGTTTTCATTTCTTTTGGATAAATACCCAGAGGTGGAATTACTAGGTCATATGATAGTTCTATTTTTAATTTTTTGAGGAGCCTCCATACTGTTTTCTATAGTGACCGTACTAATTTACATTCCCACTGACAGTGAATGAGCATTCCCTTTCCTCCACATCTTTGCCAACACTTGTCATTTCTTGTCTTTTAGTACTAGGCATTCTGACAGATGTGAGGGGAAATCTCATTGTGGGTTTGATTTGCATTTCCCTGATGATTAGTGATGTTGAGCACCCTTTCATGTACCTTTTGGCCATCTGTATGTCCTTTGTAAAAATGTCTGTTCAGACCCTCTGCCCATTTTTTAATCAGATTGCTTGGTTGTTTGCTATTGAGTTGTTTGAGTTCTTTATACATTTTGAATATTAACCCCTTGTCAGTTACATGATTTGCAAATGTTTTCTCCCATTCAGTAGGCTGCCTCTTCATTTTGTTGACAGTTTCCTTTGCAATGCAGAAGCTTTCTAGTTTGATGTAGTCCCACTTACTTATGTTTGCTTTTGTTGCCTTTGCTTTTAGTGTCGAATCCAGAAAATCATCGCAAGACCTATGTCAAGAGCTTACCACCTATGTTTCCTTCTAGGAGTTTTATGGTTTTGGGTCTTACACTTTGGTCTTAACTCGATTTTGAGTTAATGTTTGTGTATGATATAAAATAATGGTCATGTTTCATTCTTTTGTGGGTGGCTGCCCAGTTTTCCTGACACCATTTATTGAAGAGACTATCCTTTTCCCACTGTATATTTTGGCTCTTTTCTTATAAATTAATTGACCATGTATGCATGGGTTTATTTCAGGGCTCTCTGTTCTGTCCTGTTGTTCCATGTGTCTGTTTACTCCAATACCATATTGTTTTGATTACTATAGCTTTGTAATACAGTTTGAAATCAGGAAGCCTGATACCTCCAGCTTCTTTCTTATGTCTCAAGATTGCTTTTGGCTACAGGAGTTGATTTTGCCTTACTCACTGTAGTACCAGGTAGAAAATGAGATTTAATCTGGCAGCTCAGTTTGTGTATGTGGATATTTAGGGCACAGATGAAGAAGGAATAAAGCAAGATAGGGTAATTGGGATTTGGGCCTAGGCAGGTTCCATCTACTAAAGAATGGTAGTTAGGCTACATGATATTGACTACTTGACCTTGATCAGTGAGTGGCAGGTACATGCAGGGGAGTTTGTGGGTTTATGGAGTGATTCGTCCATCAATGCCTTAGTCCACAAAGATCCCGTGTACTCACTTGGGAACCTTGTGCTCTTGTACCTACCCAACCCTCGAGTGCCCCTGTCTCTTTGTTCATGCTGAGCCTGCCCACTAACACCTTCTCCAATCCCACTCACCTGCCTCCTTCCTCTCTGGGTGTCTAAACCCGAAAATCACTGGAGCACAAAGGTCAACGGCTCATCTCCTCATTTCAGGTGGTAAGATGTCTAACCATTCCCGTTTGCCCAAGGCTGAGGGATTTCCCAGAATGTGGGATTTTAGTGCTCAAACCGGGACAGTTGGTCACTCTGATAGGCAGAAAGTGAAGTCTCTTCAGGAAGTGTTGCCTGGTTTCCTTAGCTGGGAGCGATCTTTCCACTGAACTTCTCCTAGAACATTATTTGTGTATGTCTATGTCCATGCTTGAACTCCACATCCACATCCAGGACTCAAGCGGCTGAGGCTATGGTTTGAGGACGTCTTGTCATCGTGTGTCCTGTCTGCTCCAGATGAGGGTCAGAGTGGGAGGTGGGTGTGGGAAGTCGGTGACCTACCTGGGGCTCTGCCACGGAGGCCCTTTTTTACAGCCGTCGAAATTTCTGCAAAGCTGGTTCAGATAGTGCTCTCTGAAACATTTAATTACATATAAAGATCTTGAAGGCTCTCGGTCCCCTCCCAGGGAAACATTACTTCTTCCTACTGCTTCTGAAGTTGACTACTTGGAAAGTAAAGAAATTGAACTGAATATGAAGCAACCCGGGGAGGGGTGGGGAGGCAGCAGAAAGGGAGAAGCAGCAGAGAGAGATGGGAAGTGTGACAGGGAGACAGAGCCAGCCAGGGGAGGTGCAGGGATGTAGAAGACAGGTTCACTGAGACTGAAGGGCAGGAGGTGAGAAAAGTAATGAGTTTCAGGAAGAGAGGGAAAGAGGTGGGAAAGAGAGAGATGGGGGCTAGGCTGTGTTGGGGAGTCACCAAGAAGTTGGAGGGTTGGCGGTGGTGAGTGAGGTCACAAAAAAGAGGGCTGGCAAACTAGGAGAGAAACAACTTGGCTGAGAGAAAGAGACAGCTAACCCAGAATTTAGCAAAGCCAATTGAGGTAAACAGTTTATGGTTCCAGAATTTCACAGGGGAGGGGCTTCAGGGAAGCACTGGTTGGAAGCGGATGGCTCTGACCAGGAGATGCCTTGAAGAACAGAGTCGCTCAGCAAAGAGCCGGTGGAGGTTATGAGGCACCAAAGCTTCTACCCAAATGGCCCTTGCTGCCTCCTCCCCAGGGGAGAGCAGTGCGGAGTTAGGAAGGTCATTGGCGGCATCGGTGCTGGCCCCCATCCCAAGGAGAGTTCCTCAGGGATCTCCCTCAGCCCTGACTGACTCCTCTCTCGCAGGCTGTGACAGCGACCACTGGGGCCCCCACTGCAGCAACCGATGCCAGTGCCAGAATGGAGCCCTGTGCAACCCCATCACGGGCGCCTGCGTGTGTGCCGCTGGCTTCCGTGGCTGGCGCTGCGAGGAGCTCTGTGCACCCGGCACCCACGGCAAGGGCTGCCAGCTGCCGTGCCAGTGCCGCCATGGAGCCAGCTGTGACCCCCGCACCGGCCAGTGCCTCTGTGCACCAGGCTACACCGGAGTCTAGTGAGTACTGCCTGCAGGGCCTGGGGGTGGGGTGGGGTGGGGTGGGGCAACTCCCTCCCGCAGCTGTGCAGTCTGCCACTGGCGCCTGACTGTGGGCAGGTGGTCCCAAGAGAAGGAAGGTCAAGGCAGTCCTGGCTGTCAGATCCCTTGTGCTGTGACTCCAAGTCCTACAGAGGTTAAATGCCCAGGTGTCTCCCATGCAGGTCTCTGGTCCCTCCCACCCAGGCCCCAGGGTGACAAGTACAAGCTGAGACAAGAATGGCCAGTTCATTAAACTCCTACCCCTTCCTGTGGGTAGTTGGGGGTGGGCCAGACCTTAGCTTGGCGTTCTCTGATTATAGCCCAAATGCCACCACTCACCAGGGTCTTGACCCTTCAAGGCCATTTAAGAAAAAAGAGGTGGGTGGGTGAGGGCCCTGGGCAGGTATCATGCATAGATTTTACTATGTCTGCTCCTCTCCCCAGCCTTCTCCCCTCGGACCTCAACAGCCCCTCACACCAGTTTTCTGGAGTCTGTACTGACAGGGGACCACCAAGACTGCTTAATTGAGACCCCCTCAGAAGCGAGATTGAAGTTCTCCTCCCTACCTGGTCGAAGGCTCAGTGGCCTCCCAATGGCCCTAGATCCTGAGAGAGCACCCAGGGACACTGGACAGGGACACATCCTTGACCGAGGATGTTTTCTGCCCCAGTGTATGGATGGCTCCAGGGCCAGCTCCAGCTAGACAGCTCTAGGGCCATTGCTCTAAGGCCTAAGGCCAAGATCCTAGGCAAATCCTCCCTCATACCTCAGCAGTGCACATGAGCCTGTAACAATAGCTGAGAACCTTCCAGAACCTGGAATTGGGGCAGGCCCCAGATACCCCTCTCCCTGAATCTTTAAAAATCTAGGTGGATTCTTAAAAGTATGGACAACCACTTCTGAGTGCCTTTACTCATGCTGTTCCTTCTGCCTGGCATGCCCTTCCTTCCCATCTCCCAGTGAAACTAACTTCACCCTCAAGACCCACGTGAAATGGCTTCCTCTTTGGAAGCATTCCTCCCCAGAAGAACACTCTTTTTTACACTATAGCACTTAAGTCATCCCACAGGTACTGGCCAGACAGAGCCCATAACATTCCATTTCGTTATACCTGAGCCCTGTTGCCCCCTTCTGGCGGGAAGCAGGACTGCATTTCAGCTCACCATGGCCCAGTTCACACTGTGAACTCACTAATTCCGAGGGACCCTTGGGGCCCTGCCATCTGACCGAATGCTGCTGTGTCTAACACCTCTGCTTCCTCCATGCAGCTGTGAGGAGCGGTGCCCACCTGGGAGCCATGGGGCTCACTGTGAGCTGCGCTGCCCCTGCCAGAACGGGGGCACCTGCCATCACATCACGGGAGAGTGTGCCTGCCCCCCAGGCTGGACGGTAGGTGGGCCCACAGGACCTGGGTGGGACCCTGGAGGAGGGGTGAGCATCCCTCACTCACACATGTTGGGGGGCTAAATATCTCTCCCACCCCGACAACCCTCCCTCCTGTCTGTGGTCATGGGCATCACTGGACACTGCCAGTGGACACAGCTTTGAATCACATCTGCATCGAAGGGCTATGTGAACTGCTGGCAAGTTACTTAACCTCTCTGACCCTGTGGTCCCTCGTGCTTAGAGGACTTGAAATCTAGATTAGCTCTATCTTTGGGCATAGGTACTCACCTGAGCTGCCAGATGGGCTCTGGGTGTGGAAGAAAGGTGTGGTGTAAAGGGCGGGGGAGCAAGTGGGAGGAGAAAGGAAGATGGCAGAGTATGGCTCGATCCCCTGGGGTTCTAGAACTTCAGATTTCCAGCCTCTACCCCCTGTTCTCTCTCATACACACACATCCTAGTTCTGTGGGCCCAGAATCCATATTTTAACATGCGCTCCAGGTGCTTCTATGCAGCCTCTGCCAATCCAGGCCTCGTGTCTGGAAACCACTATAGTGGAAAAGGGGGATGAGAATTATAACCTCACAGGCCTAAATTTAGGTGCTACATCCAGTGTTGACCTGAAAAAAGTATTCGGTTACTCTGGTCTCTGCTTCCCTATCTGTAAGCAGAACTGATACAACAAGAGTCCAACCCTCCCCTTCCTAGCTACCATGCTTGGCCAAAGGCCCACATGAGGCCGTGCATGTCCAAAGCACCTTGCAAACTCTGACGTGCTTATAATTGCTGTGTTATGTCCCTGGATCCCACAGGCAATGCACAAGCCTCTTTTTTAGCCAGCACACTCCCCTCCCTCACCAAAGACCCAAGCTTCTCAGGAGCAGCGAGTCACTAAGGCTGACTTTCCCGGGCTGTGTCCCTGCTTCTGACTTTCCAGTGACACCCCCTGTTTCACAGGAAGCTGGCTGCCTCCCTTGGGGCCTGAGACTTTGCAAAGCTAGAGAAGACAGGGTTGTTGAGCAGGAACAGGACATTTTGGGGGACTGTGAAGGCAGAGGTCACGGGGAGCAGGCGGGGGGGTGCCTGTGGGGCCCATTGAGGCACAGATTTGCCAGGATTTTCTAGAGCACGAAAGGACTGGGGGGTGATTTAGTCTAGCAGTGTCCAAACCTGGCTGCACACAGAGGTTCTGGGGCCGGGGGCCTTAAGAACAGATTCCCAGGCCCCACCAGGGACCTTCTGGGGCCTGGATCTCTATCCCTAATAAGCTCGCCAGATGATTCTGAGGCAGCCAACCCTATCTGCTGGTCTGTGTTTGGAAATAATTGATCGGGACTGTAGGATTTCCTTCTGCATTTCACAGAACCCTGGGGTTTCTTGGGGGTGAGGATCCTGATAATTAGGGCTCGGTCCTATGCACTTTCTGTTCTCCATTTGAATCTACTTTCTATATTGAGGTGCTAGGTAAGATTTCACATAAAAATGGGATACCCAGCTTTTAGAGTTTGAACGCCACTGGTCCATCAATACATTCCTTTCTCAGATGAGGAAGCTAAGGCCCAGAGAGGCTGAGTAACCTGCCCCAGGCCACACTGTTGGTTAGGAGGAACTTAGGCTAGAATCTAGGTGTCCCAACTCTGGACTCCCGAACCTCAGCCCTTGGTGTCTGAGAACAAAAGGGTTTCTGCTGCCTTTCCCACACCTGCCCATTTCTTCCACCCTGAACTACTCTCTGGAAAGACCCTCTTATCTCCAGCCAGCTTCCAGAATTCCATCTGGACTGGGTCCTTAGAGGCCTAGCAGCAGGCAGTGAGGCTGGCTCTGGGTGAAGTAGGGGGAGAATGGGAGAATGGGACACAGAGTCCTTCCGGACCTGCCTGTACCTGTAAAGATCTCTCTGGAGAGACTGATGGAGGCCAGCAGTCAAAGAAGAGGAAGGGAGGAGGCCAACACATGGCGAAATTTTTTTTTTCTCCCCAACACAGTGAGAGGTTTGTTCTTCCCAATGACAAGAAGTTCTGTCAATAGAAGCCTTCAGATTTGGGGACTTTATGTTTTTAATTTTATTGTAGACAATTGCATTTCTATTTTTGACACAGCATTTAACTTGCAGATTTGTATGAATTATTAATACCCCTCGGGCATGTGGAGTCACGGTGAAATGAAGCTGCAGCTCAGCCCTGAGGCCCCTCTCAAGGAGGGCTGGGACCCAGAAGAGGGTGCTGGGCGGAAGGCTCCTGCCTTGATCATCCCCCAAGACCTTACTTTCTTGTTGGGCCCAGGCAGCTTCAGCCACACTCAGGCATCTAAAGAACACAATCGCTGACTCGCACTGTGCGGCTCCCTAAAGGACTGAGGCCTGGTGCAGAGCTAGCGAAGAGCCTCCAGGATCTCTGGCTCTCTGGTCCCCTCCTCAGAGATTCCCGGCCACCAGGCTCTACATGGGCCTGTAGGACACTCCGCTTGCCTAGCTGTCATTAGCTCATTCCAGCAGGGGCCTTGGCAAAGAGCCTGGGAAATTACTCTTTTTCTTTCACCAGAGAAGAGAAAGCAGGTGTGAGTAGTTGGATGAGAGTGGGGACTGCAGACAGAAGGAGAGATAGGCCATGTGATCAGCCCCCGTTAGGAGTCCCCAGTCTGATGGTGGAGGCTGGATATAGTGTGTGTGTGTGTGTGTGTGTGTGTGTGTGTGTGTGTACACACCCACACACACGAAACTGACAGGCCTGAGGAGAGATGGGGCTGAGGTGCTGGGAACTAGGACCAGGTGTCCCAGAGGGCCAGAGATTGGCCTTTGGAGCTGAGGCTGCAAAATTAGATGATCAGGTTTGGGAAAGACGATTTATAGAGACCCATGCCCTGGACCTCAGCACCCATACAGCCACTGATCACTGACCACTGAGAGCATCCATGCTACCTGGGATGGAGGTCATAAGAAATACCTTCAGGTGGCTGGAGAGGCTGAGTGGTGCCTTCTCTGGGAGAATCAGAGTGACCTGCCTGAGTCCTTTTATATTTATACTCTATTTAGCCATGGTCCTCTGAAAGAGTGGTTGGTTTCCAGATTTTGACAAACCATTTGGTCTAACCAGTTCTGAGAGGAGCAGGACTGTTCCTTCCCCTCATCTCCAACCTTCTGGAAGCCATACCACCCAAGATCCCACTACGGTTGGAGATGTGCACTCCAGTCGAGCACAGGGCAGCGTGTTAGTATGCTGGGTCTATTGTAACAAAGTAGCAGAGATGGGGGGGGCTGTATTTTCTCACAGTTCTTGAAGCTAGAGTTCCGAGATCAAGGTGTTAGCGGGGTTGGGTCCTTCTGAGGACCGACCTTAGTTTGCAGTTGGCCACCTTTTCCCTGTGTCTTCGCATGGTCTTCCCTCTGTGCATGTCTGTGTCCTAATCTCCTCTTCTTATAAGGATACCCACCAGATTAGATTAGGGCCCACCTTAATGGCCTCATTTTAACTTTATCTCTATAAAGGCCCTATTTCCAAATACAGTCACATTCTGAGCTACCAGGAATTAAGATGATATGAATTTGGGGAGACACAATTCAGCTCAAAACAGCAGAAAAGAAGCCACAGCCTTCTCCTAAGCAGACACTTCGCCGCCTGCTCTCTCCCCCACCCATCCCCCAAAGCCTATTCTTCCAGCCAGAAGCATTACCAGTTAAGGTTCTCCCACTCTTCCAAGGCTCTGCTGGTCCTGGGCCCCTACTACGTGCAACCCCAGGTATCCACTTGGGTGGAATTAACATTAATTAAGGAGCTGCTCTTTAGGATACTATACTAGCTAGGTTCCTTCCCCACTCCAACCTCACTTAACCTCCACAACCACCTTGGAGACTGGGAGTTATGACTCCCATTTTAGAGGTGAGGAAACAGGCTCAGGACAATCATTGGGCTCATCCTAGCTCAGCCATCTGGGAGGAGGCAGAGGGGGGACCCTGCATCCAAGGGCTGACTCTGAGTCCAGTGTTCGCTCAGCCACACCAGGCAGTGGGCCTTCTAAGGTATTGAATTCCTTCAGGCTCCAGGAACTCAAGCCTGAGGAGGAGCCCAGGGATTCAGGTTTGGTTCAGAGAACCTGGCTGCCTGAAGTTGGGGAACAGGGAGCAGGGGCTTAAGGAGGTGCTTGCCCACCTCTCTGAAAAGTCTCCAGGATACTTGATTTCCTCAGGAAATGTTGGAAGGAAGTACTCTGTGCACCAAGCTTCCCTGCTGGCCTCTTCAGATGGCCCTGGTCATGTCTCAGAAGCTTGTGGGGTACTCTGAGAAGGCAGGCCTCTGTGGGGAACGCCAACCACCTCTAGGAGTAAGAGACCCCCTTCCCTGTCCCTTTCCTCACATACACACTCTTTCTGCCCTTGGCTACTGCCTCTGCCTCTTCCATCCCCCTTCCCCTGCCCCACCTCTTCCCATCACCTTCTCACATGTGGGGAAGAGAAATCTGAGCTAAAAGGCCTCCCACTTAATTCATGACAGTAAACTGGATGATATTGAAAAATGACTCGGGTCTGGCAGCGTTTTCCTAAGCAAACTAGCTTCCTCTGGGCTAGTAATTATTGGTGTTTAATAACTGTGTGTTGAACTAATTGATTAATGAATTGTAGGAGAAGCCTTGGTCTCCATAAGAGAAATGATTCTCTCTGGTGTGGAAGAGGCTGGAAGGGCAGCCAGTTCCAGTTTCTGTTTAATAAAGACCTAAGATTTGTGACATAATGTTTAAAGTTATCTAAACTTACAAGGCTACTACTGGAGGGAGGGGAAGATAGTCCTATGACTTGCTCACAAGTCCCACTCCAGAAAGGCAGGTGCATTCACATCTTGCAAGTGTTTCTTCTGGCATTTCCATCCATGTTTGTGCATCACATACTTCCCTGCCATTTCCTGATTATTCCATTGTAGACATTTGTTGACTCTGTTGACTTCCTACCATAGAATAAGATTCAGATCTGATACAGACAAGTGCAACCCTTCCTGCATCCTCTCAAGTGGGACTTTCTTACAGTTTTTGGTTGAATCATTTTGATGACATTAATGACTTCATCATGTCATGACATAATGAATTTAAAATCAATATTTCTGTTGATGTGCCCACTTATGTATCATCACTAATTTATCCCTAAAACTCCCTGGCAGAACTTGAAAAGACCTCTTGATAAGGTCAGACACATCAGATACCTCTCAATTTGGTTTTTGTTTCTGTTTTTTACTTTGAGGCCACACTCCCACATGGAAGCTTCGTGTGTTTCAGTTCCTGCTTCCTGGTGTCATTTTGGACTTCCTTTCACTGCCACCCTGTAATTCCTTTTATCTCTCTCTTCTGTTGGTGTCCCCATTTCGTTCTTTTTCTTGGGTAATTCTTTTTGATGAAAAAAAAAATCCTCCAGTAACTTCCTGAGAAAGTTCATGGAAAGTTAATTTTTTGAGGCTGTTCGAATCTGAAAATGCCCTTGTTGAATCCCCACTTAAGTGTTAGTTTAGCTGGGTATAGAATTCTAGGTTGCAAACTATTTTCCTCTGAAGTTCTAAGGCATTGTTCCATTATCTTCTAGCTTCTAGTTAAGAAGCCCAGTACCTTTTGGTTCCTATTCTTTTGTATGTGACTTTCTGAAAGATTTGAGTAGAATTTATCTGTAGAAGTATAAAGATTTATAGTGATAAGCCTTAATATGGGTCTTTTTCACTTTTCATGCTGGATACGCAATTGGCCTTTTCAATTCAGAGATCAGTGCTTTCAGTCCTTCGATTCTGGGAAAAATTTCTTGTATTTCCCATTTAATTTAGGCACCTCCATTTTCTCTGTTCTGCTGTCTAGAATCCCCTATTAGTCAGATATCAGACCTCCTGGATGGAGCCTCTAATTGTATTTTGCATACAGTTTCCTTCCTTGATGCTTCCCCCTTACTTTTCTTTCTTGTTCTTCTTTGTGGGAGATTTCTTCATCTTCCAGCTCTTCTATTACAAATTTAAAAATTTCTGTCATCTTATTTTTAGATTTCAAAAACTCTTGATTTTATGGCACTCTACTCTTCCATAGATAAAATAATTTCATATAACTATCTACAGATATTCATTTTAATTATAACAGAAGTTCATAATTCTCTTTTTAAAAGTTTTCTTTGCTTCCCACACAGTTCCCATTTCCTCTGTGTTCCAGAGGAACTGTACTGGTCTGCTTAGGTCTTCCTCTCATGTTAGAGCCTTATTTGAAATAGCTGGTGATCCTTCACCACCTGTTCCTGTGTTATAGTGAGCCTCAGAAAAGCTGGTTGGAAACCTGGGGGGTAGAGGGAGTTTCCAGGCTTACTGACTGATGGGATCCTTAAATATCAGCATCTGTAGGTCTTTCCTTTTGAGTTTATCGGTGCCCCCAGAAAAGAATCCTCCAGAACCCTGCTGGTGGGAAATAGTCTGGTAATGAGCAGTCTCGTTGCTAAGCAATCAGAGGTGCACAGGATCCCCATTTCTCCTGGTGCCCCTTCAAGCCGTGCTTGGCATCCCTATGTCCAAGCCTACATGGGTCAACCTCTTCAAAAGTCAACTGCCAGGATTCTGCCAGACTGGGCAAGTCACCTGGCTCTTTGAAGCAGGGGCAGAGATCTGGGGTCGTCTTCTCTCTTTTATACACTTAATTTATTTTTTAGATTTTATTTATTTATTTGACAGAGATCACAAGTAGGCAGAGAGGCAGGCGGGGGATGGGGGGAAGCAGGCTCCCCGCTGAGCAGAGAGCCCGATGTGGGGCTCAATCCCAGGACCCTGGGATCATGACCCGAGCTGAAGGCAGAGGCTTTAACCCACGGAGTCACCCAGGCGCCCCCCTTTTATATACTTTCAAACAGCCCTTGTGTTTCAGCATACCTGCCCTCTGACCCTCAGAGGTTCCTGGTGTCTCTGATTCCTGAGCTTTTCTGAGGTTACCATCTTCCGGCATGTGGTATCTTGTGTCCGGTGTGGCCTCTGCTCCCGTTCCTTTTGTCCTTGTAGGCTCACACCTTTCCCCCCTTTGCTCTTGTGGTAGCAGGGTTTGGGAAAGAGTGGAAATAAAGTGTGTGTTTCCAGACCACCGTGTTTAATCAGTCTCCTTGTTTTTCCGCAGCACTTTGTGGTAGGCCAGTGTGAGAGCACTTGCTGCATTGGCTTTAGTTATCTGCTTTTCTTGCCCCTCTCCCCAGTACTGGGAGGTCACAAATCAAGTCTTCCTCATATTTTTGTATCCCTAATGTCTACCAAAGTACCAGGTATATAGGAGGCATTTAATAAATGTGTGCTGCATAATTGGAGGAGCTGATTGGCCTCAGTCTCCGTATCTCTCAAATGGGGCTTTGGAGCCACAGTGTCCAGCTTCTTATGCTTCTTTGACTGGGGAGAAAGTCCCCCTGTGGAAATGGGGTGGTCCCTGGGGCTCTAACCACTGTGGCGCTTCTTGGAGAGAGTGGCATCATGTGTGTCTTCCCTCCTCTGTTTTAGGGAGCAGTGTGTGCCCAGCCCTGCCCACCAGGGACATTTGGCCAGAACTGCAGCCAGGACTGTCCTTGCCACCACGGAGGGCAGTGCGATCACGTGACTGGCCAGTGCCACTGCACAGCTGGCTACATGGGGGACAGGTAAGAGAAGTGTCAGCTAGCGTCCTTGCTGGGCATGTTGCTCATTTTCCCAGCAGCCTTGCAGAGGTAGACTGAGGTTTACCAGCCCACAGCATGCCTCTGTGAGCTTTCCTGCTTTCTCAGAAAGCTTTCAGAGTCCTTCTGCTGGGAAGATTCATCCCTCATCCTTCCCAGCTCTTGGTCTGCTACTCCCCCCACCCCTGTGCCCAGTGACCCAAGTGCTACGCTTGCACTGACTCACCAGGAGAGGGAGGTGAGCACCTATCACCCACTCTGCTTTCTGCCTTACTGGAGGGAGGCAACAGCACCAACCAGTCCAAAGAAGCTGGGAATGCACACTAGTTCACACATTTTGCATAATTTCTTCTAGAACTAAATTTTGATTCCTAATGTGGTTTGTACCAAAAGTATCCTGGCCTCTGTTGGCATCCTCTGAGGGCTAGTGGCCTGATAGCTGAACAGAGGCTCCAATGTTGTGGAATCAAATCAGCCTTGCAGAGTGGATAGCCCACAAAACACAGAACTGCAGAATTTCTGTATGTGCACATTTGCCGTGGCAGGGAGAGGGAAGCCACAATGTAGGGTGGGTGCTGTGGGAGACAGAGAAGCAACAGCGTGCTGGATGATGAGTGAATTCAGAGCTGGAAGAGGGCATCTGCCTCAGACAGGACCAGGCCAAGCCTCAACTACATGCGTCTTTTCTAGAAGAGCCAGGAGCAGTGGGGGCAAGGCTCTCATACCCCTGCTCTGTTTCTGTGGGATCCATGTTGCATCTCTGGCCCTGGAGATTTTTTTTATTATGCCCAAAGTGAGGCAAGAGGAATATTTTTTTTGCCATCCCCCTGCTTTCCCTGCCCAGATAACATCAGCAAGGAGGGATCGAGGCTGAGTCAACTCATTGATCCTTCTGGCTGTGACAACATAACCGGGCTCCTCCAACTGTCACTGGAGTCAGCCCCAAATCCCTGGGCATGTCCAGAAAAGCAGTTTTCCATTTTTTGCCTTAGGTCTGTTTACCTCTATCCTGAAGTCTTTCGAGCCAGATCTGATCTCTCTGTGAGCTAGTGTTCATCTCCATGAGCTTCCCAGCTTTAGAACATGGGGCATGGCATCCGGAGATCCTCTCTGACTTCTGTCAGAAAGGGTCTTCTGGGGGAAGTGGCTGGGAGGGGAGACTGAAGCACTGAACTCACCTTCTCATCCTCACCCGCTCCCCTAGTAAGGAAGTGCACTGGTAGGGTGAGGAGCCAGAAGACTCCAGAACCAGAACAGGACCAGTTGTTTCAGTCCACTTGCTCATGAGAGGTAATCCAGCCCACTTGTTGCTGGAGACAAGCGGGCCTGGACATCCGGCTGGCTGAACCCAGCACCCATAGACTGTATGTCATTGGCTCTCTCGGTGTTCGCTGCTAAGAGGTACCCAACAGAAAAGTAATCCTAATCCCTCTTCTTGTTGGGGCTGGCCCATGATCCTGGGACAGAGAGAAATCCCAAACGCTTGGGGCCCTCCGAGCAAACTTCACCCATCAGCTGTAGAGTTCAGGGGGAGAGCCAGGTAGCGTGTGGGTTTCCCACCTCAACAGGCCACCTAGTGTTTAATATTTTATAAAATTGCCTCCATTAATTTTGTAGGTGACAGCTGCATTAACCCTCCCCAAATCATTGAAAGCATATTAAAGTTGAGTGGGTATAATAATGCGGGCCTCCCCGGATAGGCAGAATCCAGTGCAAATTAAACATGAAACATAACGAGGGCTTTGCAGCTCATTTTGTAATTTAATTGAGCAATGGATCTGGTTGTTAATGGCACTATCAGACACGTTAGATTGATACGTTGCAAAGGAAGGATGTTTAAGTAGAAAACTAATTCCTGCTGTGATTACCCTTCTGTTCCACGGGCCCTGTTATTAGCGTGCTTTGTGGAAAATTCATTAGCAGTCATTGCTTGATCTCTAAATAAATAAGTTGTTTAAATTGTGAGTAGAAAAAAAAAAAAGAGGCTGATTATGTAAATGGATTAGGTTGTCAATATTTCATTTCCAGATTCTTTTTTTGCAGCTATGCAGTCAGTCACTTCCTAAATATGGCAGGTGGGGGAGTGCCCTTCAAGGGGAGTTCGCTGGCCGGGCCTCTGCACAGTCCTGCTGGGTGGCAGGGAGCAGGAATGTTCCAGCGAAAGCAGGGAGTTGTCAGGAGAGTCTCCTGGCTTAGGTTTCTTGCCCTGGTGTCTGAGATGTCTGAGGAGAACCAAACTGAGGGACTTCTGGGAAAATCCATTCTGAGGCTGAAGAAGAGCTGGCAATTCAGATAATCATTTTCCAGCCCTTCAATGCTTTGTGCCCTGCCCTTCTGCCTCAGTTTCCTTCTTTCCCTCCCCCATCCTCCTTCTCCTCCTCCTTCTTCCTGTCTTCTACCTTCTCTTTCTTCTATGGACAACCTCCTTCTTCTTCTCCCTTCCTCCCTCTGTTTTCTGTTCTCCTTCCTAAATGGAACCTTGGACTGGCTAAAATGTTGCAAGGTCTGCTGGGCAACAACCTTGGGTCATGCCGGCCATTTGAGCTTGGGACGCACCTCAGCTCTCCGAATCCCAGCCCCCTCAACTCCAGAGTGAGGGTGATGGGCATACCCCCTGCTTCAGGGGCCCAGGGCCGGGCCTCAGGGCCTGCTGAGCTGGGAGCCCCTCTCTGGCCGCTGCCCCCGGCTGTGGCCATCTTCATCCCTCATCTGCTGCCCCTCCATTCTGCCACATCCCTCCTTTTGCCACAGTGACTCTGTGAGGGGACAAGGGGTGGCATCTTCTTTGGGGAAGCCCTCAAGGTTAGACCCCAGTCACTCTCCTCCTCTCCCTGTCATCGTGGACACAAGGTGACAGAAGACAGACAGGCACCCGGTGCAGAGTTGCCAAGACTCGGGCCTGACACCCCAGCCCCCCTGGGCCTCAGACATTCGCCGCCCAGCTCTACAGTATCGCTGGGGCCTGGCCACACCATCACCCTCGTGAA
Organism: Mellivora capensis; assembly: GCA_004024625.1. Taxonomy (NCBI): domain Eukaryota; kingdom Metazoa; phylum Chordata; class Mammalia; order Carnivora; family Mustelidae; genus Mellivora; species Mellivora capensis. Next base: position 10,641 of record PISX010010465.1, on the reverse strand, counting down.
CAGCACCCGAGGGCCCCCAGACACAGCTGTCCCAGCCCCGCTGGGGAGAACAGCCCTGGCTCCAACTTGTGACTCTCCAAGATTTAATAAAGAAGTTAGGGTTATGTTATTTTTTTTTAATCTTTTATAGCTTTTATAGCTTTTTATAGCTCCCTTCCTCACCGTCATTGTGGAAGGCACGGCAAACTGGAAAATGGTTGTCTAGATGACAGAACACTTACAAATTCCTCAAGTCTACTCCGGGGTTAACATTTGGAATTCTTCCCTGCGAGCCTTTTCATGCCAGCAGCTGAGGCAGAAGGTCGGATGGGCTCTGTTCTGGGAACTTCAGAAAACAGAATTAATAAGAACATTCATCATAACTAATATTTCTTCCTGAGCCCCTACCACTCGTGGGACACCTCTCCGAACATTTACACACCTTATCTCATTTAATCCTCAAACAACCTGATGGGCTTTAGTCATTATCGTCCCATTTTATGATGAGAAAGCAAATGTAAGGACTGACCTGCCAGCCCCACAGGAGCTGGGCCGGGATGTGGGTCATGCAAATCCCCAAGGCCATTTCCCAAGTCTCTGGGATGAAGGAGCCGCCCACCTCTTTTACCCTGGATGCTTCCAGGTGCCCCCCTGACCTTGTCAGGATCCAGACACGGGGCAGTGACTCTGCAACCCTGGGGAATATCTCCAGTCTGGAGTGAAGGGTGTCAGGGGTCAGCAGTGGGGGTCATGCTCCTCCATAGAGGACCCACAACCAGGGGCTATGGGGCAGTGAGTGGAACATTGTGGGTACGCTGGGAGCTCGGAAGAGCACGCAAACTACTTGACACAAACGGGGCTCAGTCCTCCTCCTTCGGGGTGGGGGCGTGCTCACCGGCTGACGGGCAAGGCTCAGCCTCTGCTTTGGACACCCCTCTCCTGGCCCCGTGTCCGAGGAACAGGAAATTGTTGCTGCTGTTGTGGGGGATTCTCCTATCCAGTGAAGGAAGATGCCTCCTGTACTCAGGAAGGTTCCGCACCATGGAGCAGACACGTGTCCAGTCTGACCAAGGGAGACTGGACATCTGCCCAAAAGAGTAGGAAAAAAACCCCCAGAAACAGTAGAAATGAAAGGACCACGTTTCACGCACCAAGATGCCACTTATGGGAAGATGAGCTTTCCTATCTACTGCTAAGAATGAAAACACTGATAATTAAATGATGACATGCCGTCAGCTGTAAGACGGACTCGATGGCAGAGATGCCCAAATGTACTTGGCATACAGGGTTTATTGTTTAATGGGTACAGACGCTTCAGCTTGGGAAGACGAAAAGTTCTGGAGATGGTGGTTATGATTGCTCAACATGCGAGTGTCCTTGGTACCACTGAAAAGCGGTCGTACGGGTAAATTTTATGTTGCGCATATTTTACTGCAATCAAAAAATAAAAACCACATTTCAGGCTTAGAAGCAATGAAATCTGACAGTACGAACTCAGGGCCAGGGGCCCGAGGAGGGGACCAGGCAGGAAGCAAGGACCTGACTGGGGTACTGAACCATCAGTGCTTCCTGGGGGATGAGAAGGGAGCAGGGGAGGCTGGGGTGGCATGCAGCAGAGCAGGCCTGGGCCTGGAGGCGGGGGGCGCATGCTGACTGGATCTGGAAGGGGAGGGAAGGGGGCACAGCCTCAGCCCCGCTCTGTTGTCTTGCAGGTGCCAGGAGGAATGCCCCTTCGGGACCTTTGGCTTCCAGTGCTCACAGCGCTGTGACTGCCACAACGGGGGCCAGTGCTCCCCCACCACCGGCGCCTGCGAGTGTGAGCCTGGCTACAAAGGCCCACGCTGCCAGGAGCGGCTGTGCCCCGAGGGGCTACACGGCCCAGGCTGCACCTTGCCTTGCCCCTGTCACACCGACAACACCATCAGGTACGAGCTGGGGTCCAGGGAGCCCAGGGACGCTTGGGTGGGCAGGCCCTGGTGGAGAGGGGGCTTCTCGGGGCACAGGCCCCCGCCCCCAGCCTGGTCACCCAGTCTGGGGCCTGGGCAGTCACCTTTGCTGACTAACCACTTTGCTGAAAAGAAGGGGAAAGCAAAGCCACACAGACAGCCAGGACCAGGACCCAAGTCACCTGTGTCTGTCTGCCATACCAAGCTGCCAGCTCTGAAAGCGGGCCAGGGCTGAGACCCGACATGAAGGAGACAGGAGGGAGTTTGGGGATCCTTAGGGATCCTTAGGACTCTGCCACAGAGTCCCTCAGAGCTGGGATGGCTGGGCTCCCATGCCATAGGCTCTGGGGGCATTGTCCTTGAGAAATGTCCTCTCCACCTGCTCTACATCTAACTGAGCCATTTCCCAACCCCCAGAGGCCCGGAGACAAGACTGCCAGGACAGAAGCAGGGGCTCGAGCCACAGAAGGTCCGTACTAGAAGGGACCTTAAAGATCAGAGGGCTCTCCTGGGGCCCAGAGAGGGCTGTCCCAGCAGTCCCCGGCTGGGATGGAGGAGCGGGGTGGGGGTGGGGGGCAGAGCTCAGGGCTGGCCTCTCCTTGCATTCTGTGTCCTTTTGGGCTGGAGGACACCTCAGCTGAAGCCAGCCCCAGGTGCTGCTTCCAGAGGAGCCTGAGTCTGGGGAACAGAAGAGCCAGAGCTGCCCCTGGGCCCCCTCTTCCGCATCTCTTCACTTCCTCTCCGTGTACCAGATAGCACCACCCTCTGGTAATAAAGGAGACTGTTGGCCCCAGAAAAGGCCTCCACAGCCCTTTATGTGGCTGCCTCTTATCTGGGTGGCGAAGGGTGGGGGAGTCTTCCTTCTCCCCTCCGACCTGAGAGACAGCTCTGGGGAGGACTGGCAGCTCTGGGTGGGGGGTATTGCTGCCATTCGCAAACTAGAGATGCCTATTCCTTGCAACCCTGTTGCTGGGATGACCAGGAATTGGCCTCAGCCCCCTTCTTCGTTTCCAACCTTTGATTCTTCACAAATCCCCCCAAAAGCCTCTGGTCACTGCTAGTGTTATGGCTTAGGTGGAGTCTGTCCTTGGTCCTCAGTCCCCGTAGCTGAGTGGCTAGGGTTAGCGCCACCTGCAAGGAGGAGGGCTGGGAAAGAGGCTGTTGAGAGGGACTCCAGGGCCAGCAGAGCAGGCCCATGTATGACCCAGGCATTCATTCCCTCAGTCATCCATTCAGCAAATACCGAGTGCCTGCAGGGCTGGGCCACAGAGGAAAAAGAGTCCCTCAGCGCCAGTCCAGCCCTCAGGAACTCGGGCCTGGAGCATTCTCACACACTGAACCCCTTCTACTTTAGTTCTGCAAAATACAAGACAGTACCAGTAGTGAGGCAGAGCTCTGTTTTATGGACTACTAAGAAAGGAGAATGCAACCAACTGAACCATGATGTACCATTGATTGTACAGCACACCCAATATCTGAGATGTGAAGTGAGAGAAAGTGCATCTTAGAATCAGTGAGCTCTGTGTCACTGGCTCCACTGGGTCCCGACATGTGCCCAAGTGACTGTGACCAGGGCTGTGTATAGAAAGCACCAGAGGAAACTGCTGTGGTGGTCAGAGAAGTCTTCTTGGAGGAGGTGGCACCTGGGCTGGATCTTGAGGACAGGGTGTGAGCTCTAAGGCTCTCGAGACAGGGAGTCCCTACAGCTGGGCAGAGGCTGGGCAGCCGCCTCAGCCTGTTACACAGGTAGAGAACTGTACCAGGAGCCCCCACCCCTACTGGCAGCCAAGGGAAGACTCTCCCAGAGCCAGGAAGCAAGGCTACTGCTGAGGTCCAGTGCAGGGAGAATCCCTGCCACAGAGATCCAACCACCCCCAAATTAAAGAGTTATTGTTTTCCTCCTGTGCCTGAGCAGCCGTGCCCTGCATAATTTATCCCTCCTCTGAAGGAGTCCTCGATGCATTATTAATCTGGAAGGATTCCCTCTTCTCCATTGCTAATCTCAGCCCATCCAATATTGATGATTGTTTGCTTTACTGTCTTTAACACGTGTCCTGTCACAGGGACTGGGAGTTGGTAGCATTTCTTGGGACCTAGGGCTCAAGGCCAGGCCCCTCGGTGTCTGCATGACACTGAGCTGTGTCACAGCACAGGCTCCTGGAGGGCAGGAGAGCCCTGGCCGATCCCCCTCTGTGGCCTCAGCCTGGCACGGGGCCTGGCACAGAGCAGACCCTCTGTGAGAAGAATCATGGAATTCCTCCGATCAGCCTACTCCCCTAGATGGTTCCGCCCCCAAGCTGATGTCTTATTTATTTATTATTTATATATTTATTTTTAGTGATTGGCACATTGGCACGTTCCAGTGACGGAACCCATGACACTCACATGTTTTCATTCAGTCTAAGTCAGATCTTCTTCTCAGCGTGGCCGCTGTTGACTTTTGGGGCTGGACAATCCTTTGCTGTGGGGACTGTCATGTGCATTATAGGGGGCTCAGCAGCATCCCTGGCCTCTCCCTACGAGGCACCAGTGACAAGAACCAGCCCCCCAAGTTCTGACAGGCGAGACTGTTTCCTGAGTGTGGATGGGAGAGGCAACGTAGCCCACGGTTGAGAGCCTGTGGCCTGATTGAACTCTCTCCTGCTGCCCTTGGCTTTGTCCTCATGGTTGCAGAGAGCACCTCCCTTCTTGAGCCTTTGTCTCATTACAGAGCCTCTCATTACAGAGCCTTTTACCAAGAAAAGTAAAGGGAGGACTGTCTGATTCCTAATCTTGAGGCAATTAAGCTGTCCTGGCTGGGGTCTGGGACACCTGAGTCCTGCCTTCAGAACTACCTCTGTCTGAGCAAATGTCCTGATAGGTGTACGTGTCCTCTCAGTATCTCAGTTTCCCAGTCTGTCCATCCCCTTTCATCAGCCCGGTGGAGGTAGAAGTTCTCTTGTGGTCTTTGCAAGTGAAGCTTCCACCCAACACCCTGAGAGATGGGGTGTGGGATTCCCTTCTAGAAGCCTAGCCTCCTCTCTGCCCTGGCTTCCAAGAGAGCTTACGACAGAGCTGCTCCAAGACGGTTTGCCAGGCCTAGAGTGTCTATCCCAGGGAGACAAAGCGCTCTCAGCCCCCAATCGTAGGAAACCCTACTTGTCAGGCCCCAGCCTCTGTCTGCCTGGTGCGCCCCCCACCCAGAGGCTGCTTCAGAGAGGCCAAATCCACGTGCCTGGGGAAGGAAGAAGTGGCTGGTGAGAGCCCCCCATCACTTCGTCCTCTTTATAAATGCTCTGTGGCACCCACAAAGGAACGAGCCTCCTTCGTAAAGGAATAACCTTGAGAGAGAGAACGCCTCTGTCTCGGGCCTCTGTCCTGTCTCCTCCACAGTTGGATTGTCATAGACGAATGCTAGCAGCCACGAGGGTGTATTACCTTTGAAAGATTTTATTTAGCCAACAGATGCAGCACTGATAGAAATCTCAGAGCAGCCAAAAAAAAGAAGGGAAAAAAAAAAAGATGGAAAAATCCACCTTAAAAAGATGCCTGTATTGTCCTGCTTTCAGCTCCTATTAACTTGTGATTAATCTGTATCTGGGGAAAATGGCAGAAAAGCAAGGAACAGAAAAAAAAAAAAAACAAAAAAAAACAAAAAAAACAAAAAAAACAAAAAAAAACCTAGAGCAAACTGAGCCAGCCTGCACACCACTGTTTGTGACTTCTGCCTGAGCCTCACCAGCAGTCACTTGCCCACTGTGGGGCCAAAGGGAATGGCTCTTTCCCCAGAGGGCAGAGGGGAGCAGGGAGCAGGGGATGCCTAGGAGAGATCAGATGTGAGGAAGGCGCCCGGTTCTGAGTCATAAACTGCTCCGCCAGCCCTCGCTGCTCGCACTCACTTCAAAGGGATTTCAGAGGTTTTATAATAAATGATAAGCAATCATATTAAGAAACTAGAAATCTGGGTTTTTTACATAGAATTTCAGGGAGGGAGAAAGGCGGGATTTCCGAATCAGTTTCGAGCTTTCTGGTTCTCGGAGTGGAAAGTAAAATTTGGCACCGAGCACAGCCCTGAGCAGCCACAACACTGGGGCTGAGACAGCAAGCAGGAGCACTGCGGGAGCATTGGGAAGTCAGTGTTTGCCCGCCGGCACGTGCCTGGTAGGCTTCTCCCGGGGTGGTGGTCCCTGTGAGAGCCAGCACCTGCAGCGAGAGAATCCACTGATGGGAAGAGCAGAAGCCTGCCTGAGACCCTTCAGCATCACGGAGGCTGGGAGGAGCTGATGGCCGCAGCCGACGCTGCTGGGTCCCTTTGCTAGATCCACGTGTGTCCGTCTCCAGGACTGTCACTGAGGCAGTCCCTCTAACCCCAGGGGAGGCCCCTGGAAGGTTGGATCCAAGAAGGGGATGGCTCAGACTGTTGAGACAGAGCGGCGTGGCCCACGTCTGTCTGGCTGAAGGTCAGGGCCACCACGTGGGGGCCGCCCCTGCCCATAGCACCCATACAACCTACTGTTTCCCCCTCACAGTGTGGGGCTCAAGGAGGAGTTTGGAGCTAGGAAAGTCAGGAAGTCTTCAAGCCCTCATCCCCCTACATGATTCTTCTTTTCTGCCTATTTACAGTTTTTCTTGCTTTACGTCTGTTTATAACAGAGGTTCAGTTTGGGGAAGTTCAAGAATACATAGAAATTTAAGAAAAAGTTTTGAATCCCTCATAATTTCTCAACCCAAAGATAAGCCCCAAAACCATTTTGTTGTGACTTGCTTGTTCTTCATCTATGTCAAGATATATAGATAGATAGATACAGATACCTATATTTATATCTCTATCTATCTATATTTATATCTATACCTATATCTATCTATCTATCTATCTATCTATATATCTTCCTTTTCCCCGTATTTTAAGATCATGACTTTGTATATAATTTGCTTAATTCACTTCACCTTCTGTCACTAACGAGTCTGGAAAACATTTGAGTACTTCTCTGACATCCCTTCGTATGAACTATCATAATTCATTTAACGAGCCCTTTGTTGTCAGAGGCGACATGAGGCCATCAGACAGACCTGGGCTTGAATCTGACTGCCAGACTTAGCCGTGTGATCTTGGACAAGTCATATAACCTCCAAGTCCCATCTGTAAAATAGAGGCTCTTGTGCCCAACTTGCAGACTTATCTGAAGATTAGAAATATGTGTGCAGTGCCTGGTGCTTTTCTAGCCTGGTCACATTATTGTTTAAATTTCTTGCATTTCCCTACTGTTATAAATAATGCTTTAGGGAACATTTCTGTGCATAAATCTTTCCCCACAACTCTCATTATTTCCTTAGAATAGAATCTTAGAAATGGAATTCTAAGACCAAAGGGTCTGAATATTTTTAGAACTCTTGATACATAACCCCAAGTAGTTTTCCAGAACCCTTTATCAGCATTGAGTATTGTCCCTTTTCTTTAAAAAAAAAAATAACAAACTTTACTATTTTGATAGAGAAAAGTGATATCCAGTTGTTAGTTTGACTTGGTAATTAACGAGACTAAACATTTTCCAAAATGATTATTAGCTACTTGCACTTACTGTACAGGAGCTGTCTGCTCCCATCCATCCCTCATTTTCTGTGAGAAAACCAGGGCTCCCGGAAGAGAGCTTGGCTGGGCTTCACACAATTAGTGTGTTCATTAATTCATTTGCCAAATATGTATTGAGCATCTCCAATGTGCCAGGGACTCTGCGGGGCCCTCGAGTACAGTACAGAGAAAGGTGAAATAGACAAAGGGCCTTCCCCTTGGAGCTGCCTCCTGGTCAGGGAGACAGATGATAAGCAAGTCAATAGACACAGACAATAATTACTTGTAGTGAAAGTACTGTTCACTCCCAGATACTTAACTGGGCAATGAATATAAGCCAGGCACTGGGGGTCCACCAGTGACCCAGGGAGACGAAGCCCGTGTCCTTGTGGAATTTAATAGAACCAAGACTTATACTCAGGCTCCCTTGCCAGCCCAGACAGAGCAAGCTGCTTTTGATCCTATCCCTTGAGCTGGACTCCAGAGCTGAGAGGCGGGTGACACAGGGAATCTAGGAAGATTGGCTTGTCTCTACCATCCAGCATCTTCTCTGGAGTTAGTCTGGGTTCTCCCCATGTGCAAGAGATTTACTAGGGAGACAGCTTTGAGGGGAAATGAGGGGGGGACTGGGGCGGCTAGGAAAACATCAGACTTCGGTGTAGGTCTGACCTTTGTGGAGGCAAGGGAGGGAAGGAAGGAAAGCTGGGTGGAAAAGCCTTAGTCTGTATCACGGTTCTAAGAAAGACTGGCAAGATTGGGAGTCTTCAAGCCAAATTGCCATTAGAGGAGTCTCAGATATCCCAGGAATGCGCCGACTTTAATACCCCTGCCCTGGTGTAGCTGGGAGCAGCCCAGGGAAAGGGTGGGCTCTGAGCAAATATAGTGATGGATTTCAGACACCGTGGCTGGGGCCATTGGGTGTTTACCCTGGCCACAGAAGCACTGAGAAGCACATGGTCCACACTGGCATCACTTCTGATCATGAATGGATAGCAGCTGTTGGATCACACCTCTGCTAGCCAGGGGTTGCCCTGTGCTCTAAGGGTCGTGCCGGGCAGCCCCTGCCTCTGGCCTAGACAGAGAGGAGTGGAGATGATCACACTCACTCTGAAAAAGCACTAGCAAAGCCCAGTTGGAAGGTATTCTCTCCAGTGTAGACTTGGTAATTATGGGGGAGCCATAATTGGAGCGGGAGGTCCCATCTGCCCTGAGGTCTCATTTTACCTTAGCAAATGTCTGCAGAGTATCTACAATATGCAGAACCACTGGGTCTGACTGTAGCGGACTTGTGTCTGCCCTCATACCAGGCATCTGCCCTGGGTACAGGGTGAGTGAGGCTCTGCATTTCTAGAGAAGGGCTAGAGAAGGCACTAGTCCTAGAGAAGGGACTGAAGAAGGCTGCCTTCTTCTTTGGACTCTGTGTACTTATGTTAGAAAGAGCACTTCTTTGGGAATCAGAAGACTTATGTCATAATCCCGATTTTGTTGCTTCCTCGCTATGTGACTTGAGGCAAATTAATTACCGTGAGTCTTAGTTTCTTGGGGCCATTAAGACCATGTGATTTTGGCACCTTCTGACAAGGCAATAAGCAATTTAACCTTGGGCCCTTGGATCCTGCTACCCTGGCGACCAGTTGGGATGGGCGGAGGGTGGGACGGGACTGGCTCCTCAACCAGACTGTCCTCTCTCTCCTCTCATCTGCTCAGCTGCCACCCAGTCACTGGAGCGTGCACCTGCCAGCCAGGCTGGTCTGGCCAGCACTGCAACGAGTCCTGCCCCGCTGGCTACTACGGCAACGGCTGCCGGCTGCCTTGCACCTGTCAGAACGGCGCCGACTGCCACAGCATCACCGGAAGCTGCACATGTGCCCCAGGCTTCATGGTAAGATGGGAAGGATCTCCCAAGGCCCCACGCAGGAGTGGAGACTCTGGGAATGTGGCCCTTTGCCTAGGGATGAGTGATGCGAGTTTCTGTGCTCAGAGATAGGACTTCTGACCCCAGAGCCCCCAGGCCGATCTCGAAGGGCCAGTTTCCCCGGTTTCTGTAATTGTGGATAGAATAGGAGGAGAGGGTCTTTCCATTGTCCCCTCCCTATGGAACACCAGTTGTCTTTGTGTCCAGCTCCTCCCTGTCTAAATCCAATGTACATGGTGTTTTACATCGTAATAACCACAGTGCACACACACACAGTTTTGCATTCTACTTGCTTTCACCCACATTTGCTGCTCGGGGTTCTTAATTATCACTTTAAATAGCTGCATACCTCTGCAGGAGCTGCCATACCCCCCTCTCCCCCCAGTTTACTCAACCATCCCTTACTGCTGAATATTGAGTTGTTTCCAATGTTCACAGCAAATGTTGCAATAAGCATCTTCCTACAAACAGCTTTTCCTCTCCTATTGAATTATTTCCTTAGGGTGAATTCCCAGGGTCAGTGGGCATAATATATTTATGGCTCTTGATGGATGTTGCCATATTACTTTCCTCAAGGGTTATGTAAATCTATACCGCCAACAGCCATGTATGAATATACCTATTTCAAAACAACTTTGCTAACATCCTTTTTTATTTTCTTTCTTCTTTCTTTTTCTTTTTTTTCTTTTTTTTTTTTTTCTAATTATATCAGTAGAAAATGGCTCCTCGATGTTGTTGTTCTAATTTGCATTTCGCTGATTACTAGGGAGAGTGAACCTTTCCCCCGCTTGTTTACTGTTTGTGCTTTCTCATGAATTATGCTGGTTTTTATGAGGTTAGGGAACTTGACACTGGAAGTGGAATCTTGTTCAAAAGCGGGGCGTGCCCAGCAGGTCTGAGGACCCAAGCACTCGTGGGGGCGGGGTGGGGGTGGGAAATCCCCTGTGGCCATGTATTTTGCTGTGCTATAGGAAGTGGTTGTTGCGGTACAGTCCATGGTCTTTGGAACCAGACTGGGGTCACATCCTGGCTGTCCTCTATCACCGACTGTGGGACCTTGGGCCAGTGAGTTAACCTCTCTCCGAATCGGTTTCCTCACCTTTGGAATGGAACACCTGCCTTGCAAAATTGTGACCAGGTGGAGAGATAGATCGTAGAAGGTAGCTCCCGCCGGTGCTGGCCACACTTTAGTGAGTGTACGGAGGGGCGGTGGGCCTTCTGACCTTGCAGATTCTGACCCGGTCGAAGGGGGT
>PISX010010464.1:59999-70364 GCA_004024625.1 Mellivora capensis | reverse complement strand
GCTCTTCCGATCTTTTATAGCAGCAATGGCCACGGTTGCCAAACTGTGGAAAGAACCAAGATGCCCTTCCACGGACGAATGGATAAGGAAGATGTGGTCCATATACACTATGGAGTTTTATGCCTCCATCAGAAAGGATGAATACCCAACTTTTGTAGCAACATGGACGGGACTGGAAAAGATTATGCTGAGTGAAATAAGTCAAGCAGAGAGAGTCAATTATCATATGGTTTCACTTATTTGTGGAGCATAACAAATAACACGGAGGACATGGGGAGATGGAGAGGAGAAGGAAGTTGAGGGAAATTGGAGGGAGAGATGAACCATGAGAGACCATGGACTCTGAAAAACAACCTGAGGGTTTTGCAGGGGCGGGAGGTTGGGAGGTTGGGGGAGCCAGGTGGTGGGTATTATGGAGGGCACGCATTGCATGGAGCACTGGGTGTAGTTCAAGAACTATGAATTCTGTTATGCTGAAAAGAAATTTTTAAAAAATTGTAAAAAAATAAATAAAAAACAAAAACTATACATAGTTTGCTGAACTAAGTTTTCAACTACAATCTGTTCAATATAACTATGTATAATAAAATATGAAACATGTTTATAAAATAATTAGATGAAAATAAGTTTAAAATAGTATGTAAATTTATATATACACACACACACATATATATACAAACATACATAATAATAGCTTTGGATTAAAAAATAGTGGTTTTGGATTTATTTGATTGTCTTAATTAAAGTTATTTCATTTCTTTTCTGTTTTCTTATTTTTTCTAAAATTCAAGGAGTGTATATAGTTGAGGTATGTTTGTGCTTGTGTACATGACACACACCTATTATAAATCAATCCTAAATTATACAAGTACCAGTTAACAATGTTAATGACATTAACATTTTTAAATGTGCAAACTTACATGTTGTCACTTAATCTTTGTAAGTGTCACTTTTATAAGTCCTTATATAATGTGTTTATAAGTCTTATAAGGTAAGACTAAAAATATGAGCAGTCTCTGTCTTATTTTTTTCTCCAAAGGCATTGGAACGAGTTGCAGTTGGCCAAGGGGTAAGTAAGAATGCTTACTCTAATACAACAGATGGACATGATAGTTTTCTTAAAGACTCTGTACATGACCTGCTGATGAACCTAAAACCTGATGACTTTTAATAAATATCACCTCTTCTTTCACCTCTTCATATTCAAATGTATACATTTTCTATAAGTTTACTTTAAAAGAGAAGTGAACTTTCAGAAAAAGTAAATTGAACTTTTAAGAAAACTTCTACATTATATTCTTTTTTTTTAAATTTATTTGACAGAGAGAGGGATCACAAGTAGGCAGAGAGGCAGGCAGAGAGGAGGAAGCAGGCTCCCTGCTGAGCAGCGAGCCCGATGCGGGGCTCGACCCCAGGACCCTGAGATCACGACCTGAGCCAAAGGCAGTGGCCTAACCCACTGAACCATCCAGGCGCCCCTACATTATATTCTTATACTAATATCTCATTTCTTCATAATATACTAAACAGTCTATAAATATTTCTAAAGACTGCTGTTGCTGACTATTAGGCTTTTATGGACTTAGTTCAAGAGGTAAATATGGAATAGCATTCAGTTCATTTTTTACCTATAGTCCAAAACACACATTTTGTTGTTGTTTATTTAACTTTTTTCCTTATTTTACTTGATTAGTCACTAGTTGAAATAGCCAAATGGGCTTATTTATACAAAAAGAAGTTAAAAGTATCCCCAGAATATCCATGTAATTGCCTTATCCTCTATATTATAATTCATGAAATATACTAAGAATTTCTAAAAAGTTTTTAAGAGTTCTTTTTACACTTTTCACAAGAGTTTTCTTGTTAGACCTAAATTTTAGAAATCAGTTTTTTGCTTTTTTTTAAAGGAACATAAATGTCAATTTGAATTTTTAAAAATAATAATAAAAATTTGAAAATGACAACAGCAACAAATATCATTTACTGAGTACTTACTGGGCACAATGCTAAGAACTTTTAAAAAATGTATTCATCATACATACCTAAAGGTTGATAAAAACTGATTTTTAAGGCCATTAGAGCATATTTAGGTGTGTGGGCTTTAGTCTCAAACTCCTGGTTTGCAGTTAACAGCTATATTGCCTATCAACCTGGTGGTTCCTTAGGGATATGGAAGAGGAAAGAGCCTTTATCATAATAATGTTCCTGTGCATTTTTGTGATGTTTTTCAATTTCCCAAGTGCTTACTCATGTTTACAGTCAATCTTATAAGTTGGGTATTATCCCAAACTTGCATGAGAACATGATACACAGCAGTTTATTGAACTTATTTATTTATTTATTTATTTATTTATTTAGAATTTATTTAGTGCATTCTAGCTCCCTTAATTAATTGCAGAGTCACTGACTTCTGGCTTAGTACCCTTTCCACTAGACCTGTAAAATGCATGCCTAAGATAATATACTTTAAGAGTGTGCTCTTTTTGCTCCCTCCCATTTAAGATGCATTAAAGTGTTAAGTTGATTTATCACTTGTGAAGGAAAGAAAGCAAACTCTGAGCCACATCCAGTTTGTTCTTGAAATAGTCAGACACACAGTGCGGGGGAGATGTTAATTCCATTCCCACTTACCCCGCTCCATCTTTAGCAAGATGGATAGTCCTAGTTATTCTAGGAATGCACATTTGAAGGTACTTCATAACTCTCTTCCCTTCTTCTTAGGAAACAGCTGTAAAGCTTTTACTCAGATAACTTGAGAATGACGATTTATTCTATCCTGTTTTTATTCCTGTATGCATTTCTGTGTGATCTCTTATTTAAATGCATTTCTTGGGGTTTTGGGTTTTTTTCTTTTGGTTGTTGTTTTTTTTTTTTTTTTTTTGTCATCTTCAACCAGTTTTTAATGACAGTATAAATATACATTTATTTCTAAATTATCTTGATGCTGTTTATGTAATTTTTTTTCTCAAAGGTAGGGAATGAAAAGCTTTAATTTTTTTTAAAGACTTTATTTATTCACAAGTAGGCAGAGAGGCAGGCAGAAAGAGGGGGGAAGCAGGCTCCCTGCTGAGCAGAGAGCCCAATGCAGGGCTCCATACCAGGACCCTGAGATCATGACCTGAGCGGAAGGCAGAGGCTTAATGCGCTGAGCCACCCAGGCACTCTGGAAAGCTTTATTTTTAAGAGTTTTTTGGTTTTTATTTTTAGAGAGAAAGAGAGAGTGGAGGGAAGGTGAGAGGGGGAGAAAGAATCCTTAGGCAGATTCCCCACTGAGCCTGGAGCTGGACAAGGGGCTCAATCCCAGGACCCTGAGATCATGACCTGAGCCAAAGTCAAGAGTCAGCCAGCCCCTTAAAGACTGAGCCACCAAGGCACACCATATTTTTAAGAGGTTTTTTTCCCCAAATGAAGTGCATAATAAAACTAATCATACCTCATCCCTGCTCAAGTGTCCAAGAGGCAAAAGAGCATCATGGCTTGGTAATGGGACATCTGAGCTAGGCTTCTTCAGTTCAAATACCAGCTTGACTATTTTTAGAATTGCATATAATATTTATATAAAATTAAACTTCCTATTTATTAGATAGCTAACCAAATAAAAATTAAGAACTTTGTAAGCCATTTATAATACTAATGCTAATATTTTACTTCATGTAATGCTGTATTTCCCAGAATGCCTTGAATATCAATAGAATAATAGGTGTTAATGTATGAAAGGGGATTTCAGCATTTTTGTGAGAAAACTGAAGGGATTTGGGGAAAGTGAGGAACAGATGATAGAGATTTTTGGTACTGCAAAAAAGAATTACTCAAGGTGAAAAAATGCCAAATGAAAAGTATATCCAGAGATGGGAAATTTAGAATGAAATGTTTTGGAGCAGTCTTCCAGAAAAAAAACTTTAGAAATTAGTTTGTCTTAAGTCAAGGAGTTATATTTAGAAAGAAATTTTATATAAGAAGTGTATCTTTTGAAGAATATACATTTTATTGTGGGCACTCAAGTATGTGTGTATATCTGCTGTCACTGTGTTATTTTAGGAGCTGAATTGGAGACTGTGGTATTTCTAACCCCATTTATGACTAGAATCACCCTCCCCACTATTCCCACCATCCATAAAGGATATACCTTGTGTTCTTTCCAAGTGTCCTATCAAGATCCTGCAAGTCAGACATTGCCCAGTGACTTAAGAAGGCAGTGCCATTAGGTGAAGAATGGAGAAATAATGGTTGACTCTCAACTCCCAACTTGTGTTTTTTTGTAGTTTCAGCACCAGGGGCCCACAGTGTAGGAACTTGAGGTAAGGTGAGTGGAGAGGCAGTAGCGTTTCTGCTTGAGCACACAGGCAAGATTTTATTTTGTGCTTAACTCCCATCAGAATCCAAACAGATAAAAATAACAATTTTGTGCTCTGAAGGAGAATAGAACTTACAAAAGGATAACTCAGAGAATATATACTGACCTCTGTTTTTAAAACTTTATGAGTCACTGCACAGTTTGGAGTTTTCACCTTATTAGTCTTATCAGAACCATTCAATATTGTTGACCTCCCTCTACTCTGGCTCATTTTTTTCTTTTCTTTCTGTTTTCTTACCTTTTCTTTCTTTCTTTTTTTTTTTTTTTTATTAGTAACTTGGCATGGAACCAAGGTTCTTGCTGATCTTGATGTTTCTTTTTTTTTAAATTTTTACTATGTTATGTTAGTCACCATACAGTATTTGGTATTTTATATTGGATTTATTTATACTGTCAATATTAGTAGGTCTGTGGGGATGTGGTTGGAGTTTGGGTGACTTTTGTAGTTTTTTAGTTTGATTACCACTTACATTTTTTCAGTGACGTGTTTTATGTTATGTATAATACCTTTTTTTTACCTCTGCTTCTTCAAAAATACCTTGATTCACTGGGACCTTTGTCTTCCACCATACCCTCTTCCCATTGGAAAACCTTCACAGACACCTGATCCTAATCTTTCCAAAGAACAAAAAGCATGCCCTTTTAAACTCTAGAGTAGCCAATGCTATGATCTTTCAGACCTCAGACATATTTTTAGAATGTCCTTAGTTAGAATAGGACCTTCTCTTTCAGGTATGAATCCTAAGTGATACTATCTCTGTTCTACCGCCATTAGGACAAATCCATGTTCTCTTCTCTTATGCACTTATTCTACCTGACTGCTCTCTTACAGGCTCCAGAAATGATTTGGCTGGTCGTGAAAGTTTATTTCCACGTTTTAATTATTTTTTTAAATTTTTTATTAATATATAATGTATTATTTGCCCTAGGGGTACAGGTCTGTAAATCATCAGGCTTATACATTTCTCAGTACTCACCATAGCATATACCCTCCCCAATGTCCATAACCCCACCACCCTATCCCTATCCCCCTACCCCCAGCAACCCTCAGTTTGTTTCGTGAGATTAAGAGTGTCTTATGGTTTGTCTCCCTCCGGATCCCATCTTGTTTCCTTTTTTCCTTCCTTACCCCCCACAACCCTCTGCCCTGCCTCTCAAATTCCTCACATCAGAGAGATCATATGATAATTGTCTTTCTCTGACTGACTTATTTCACTGAACATAATACCCTCTAGTTCCACCCACATTGTTGCAAATTGTAAGATTTCGTTTCTTTCAGTGGCTGCATAGTATTCCATCATATTTCCACATTTTAAATTGAACGGCACTCCATTTGAGCCATTAGCTCATTTTTCTTTAATTTTGCTTTTTCTCCCTCATTCACTACCATTTCTCTTATAGTTTCTTCTATTTTCATGCAGAATTACTTCCTTAGTGAGTATTAGTCTCAGGGTTTTAATGTAACTTAGAAAAATTTTTAAAGTGTTCTCTATGTTTTGCAACAAAGTCAGGTTTCTAACATTCATTTATGGTCCTGATTCTCTAGTATTGATTCGATTTATGTTTTTTGTTTCTCATGCTCATATGTATCTACATTTTTTTCAGCTGCCTACTGAATCACTCTTCTATCGAGCCGTCCTTCAGGATATTATTAAAGAATGTTATGGCATCACCAAATGGTATGAGAATTTTAATAAAAGTAACCATGTTGTTTTATAAGTGAAGTGACTTTTAGCCCAGGTGAATTTATTCAGGGTCTCTGTTACTGGTAGAAGAAGCTTTGAATCTGAGCATCATGTCAGTAGTAACAAAGAAGTTTGCAACAACTCTATCTTAGGTTAATCATTATTAAAGTGGGGGCTCTAATGATTCCTTTTTGTTCTTGAAAAGTTGGTGTCATGATAAAGTAGTCTGTGTCAGTTGTAATTTAGAATTTTAGAAGCACTGAAATGTTATATGTAAGTAATTCATTGTATAGACAAAGAGGCAGGGATGGGAGAATTTTTCCATAATACACTGGTTCAGTAACTGTTATACTCAAGCTTACATTTGCAATTCTGGCAAATTTCAACAATATGCTCTTGCTAATTACAATTTTAGGATTCTGATAACCATTTGGTTGCAATAGGATTACTCTTCAAGTTAAAATAGGACTATTTGGGGGCACCTGGGTGGCTCAGTCGTTAAGCATCTGCCTTTGGCTCAGGTCATGATCCCAGGGTCCTGGGATTGAGCCCCACATCGGGCTCCCTGCTCAGAGGGAAGCCTGCTTCTCCCTCTTCCTCTGCTGCCCCCCCCACCCCGCTTGTGTTCCCTCTGTCGCTATGTCTCTCTCTGTCAAATAAATAAAATCTTCTTTAAAAAAAATAAATTAAATAAAATAGGATAATTTTAAGGTTCTTGAAAACAAATACATACTTATTAACAGAGATAGAACCTACTTTTAGGTTAGTTATTATTTCTCTGTAAGAGAGAAAATAACCTTTTTTTACTGATAGAAATAGTGACATATAAATACTACATATACCATTGGTTTAAACTACCATTTCTATGTAGATAACTCCCAGATCTGATTGCAGACTCCATGTTCTTTCCCATGTTTACCGATCTTCAGAATTGTCTACAAGTGAATTTCTCATGCTTTCCTGCGAAGTAGTTCCCTCTCTGGAGTTCACCACAAGATACCAGCCTGCTTGAAAAAAGTCACATAATTTTGCAAATTTATGTCCACTCAAATATTGACTGCCTGCCTCTTTTGAGACCTCACATCTCTTTATAATTTTTTTATTCTCCTAATGACAACTTAAAATTGTCTCCATTCTTTTGTGAATCTTTCTTCTCATTTGAAAATTACACACCCTCCAGCTCTCCATGTTCCTGCCTTCTTTTACTACTCAGAAGATAGATAGTATGTATTATAAGACTTCTTTCATTCCAGAGCCTGATTGACCTTTCTGTCACATTTGACCATTTGATAATTGTTTTTTTTCCAAACGCTTGTCCTCCTTCTCTTCCATTAAGTTGCATTCTGAGTTTCTTTTTCCAGCTGTGCACAGTCTTCTATTTAATGAAAGATTCTTCCTCTTACTTGTCTCCTATGTATAGCTAGACATTCTCTAATATATATATTTTTTATTATGTTATGTTAGTCCATCATTACAGTCCATCATTAGTTTTTCATGTAGTGTTCCATGATTCATTGTTTGTGTATAACACCTAGTGCCCCATGCAATACATGCCTCCTTATACCTATCACCGGGCTAACCCATCCCCCAACCCCCTCTCCTCCAAAACCCTCAGTTTGTTTCTTGGAGTCCATAGCCTCTCATCATTCATCTCCCCTTTGGATTTCCACCCCTTCATTTCTCCCTTCCTTCTCCTAATGCCCACCATGTTATTCCTTATGTTCCACACATAAGTGAAACTGAATGATAATTGACTTTCTCTGCTCCATTTATTTCACTTAGCATAATCTTCTCCAGTCCCGTCCATGTTGATGCAAAAGTTGGATATTCATCCTTTCTGATGGCTGAGTAATATTCCATTGTATATATGGACCATATCTTCTTTATCCATTCGTGTATTGAAAGGCATCTTGGCTCTTTCCACAGTTTGGCTGTTGTGGGCATTACTACTATAAACATTGGGGTACATATGGCCCTTCTTTTCACTACATCTGTATCTTTGAGGTAAATACACAGCAGTGCAATTGCTGGGTCATAGGGTAGCACTATTTTTAATTTTTTGAGGAAAGGCCACACTGTTTTCCAAAGTGGCTGTACCAACTTGTATTCCCACTAACAGCCTAATAGGGTTCCCCTTTCTCCACAGCCTCTCCAACACTTGTTGTTTCTTGCCTTTTCAAATTTTGCTGTTCTAACTAGTTCTCAATGTGGTTTTGATTTGAATTTCCCTGATGACTGATGATGATAAACATTTTTTCATGTGTCTGTTAGCCATTTGTATGTCTTCTTTGGAGAAATGTCTGTTCATGTCTTCTGTCCATTTTTTTAACTTGATTATTTGGTTTTGGGTGTTGAGTTTGAGAAGTTCTTTATAGATCCTGGATATCAGCTCTTTATCTGTAGTGTCATTTGCAAATATCGGCTCTCATTCTTTGAGTTGCCTCTTTGTTTTGTGGACTGTTTCCTTTGCTTTGCTGTGCTGTTTTTAAAGTTGATTTTGCTTTTGTTTCCCTTTCCTTTGGAGACGTGTCTTTGTTTTGTGGACTGTTTCCTTTGCTTTGCTGTGCTGTTTTTAAAGTTGATTTTCGCTTTTGTTTCCCTTTCCTTTGGAGACGTATCTTGAAAGAAGCCGCTGTGGCTGATGTCGAAGAGGTTACTGCCTATGTTCTACTCTAGGATTTTGATAGATTCCTGTCTCACACTGAGGCCTTTCATCCATTTTGAGTTTATCTTTGTGTATGGTGTAAGAGAATGGTCAAGTTTCATTATTCTATACATTGCTATCCAATTTTCCCAGCACCATTTATTGAAGAGACTGTCTTTTCTCCATTAGCTGTTTTTTCCTGTTTTGTCAAAGGTTATTTGACCATAGAGTTGGGGGTCCATATCTGGGCTCTCTGTTCTGTTCCATTGGTTTATGTGTCTGTTTTTGTGCCACTACCATGCTGTCTTGGTGGTCACAGCTTTGTAATATAGCTTGAAATCAGGCAACATGATGCCCCCAGCCTTGTTTTTCCTTTTCCACATTTCCTTGGTGATTCGGGATCTTTTCTGGTTCCATACAAATGTTAAGATTGTTCCAGCACTTTGAAAAATGCTATTGGTATTTTGATCGGGATGGCATTGAAAGTATTGATTGCTCTGAGCAGCATTGACATTTTAACAATGTTTATTCTTCTGATCCATGAGCATGGAATGTTTTTCCATCTTTTTGTGTCTTCTTCAGTCTCTTTAATGAGTGTTCTGTAGTTCCTATAGTATAGATATATTTCCTATAGTATAGTTCGTATAGTATAGATCCTCTTTCTTTGGTTTATTTCAAGGTATCTTACAGTTTTTGGTGCTATTGTAAATGGAATCGATTCTCTAATTTCTCTTTCTACAGTTACATTTTTAACTTCTAAGAAAGCAACTGATTTCTGTTCATTGATTGTATCCTACCACATTACTGAATTGCTGTATGAATTCTAGTAATTTAGGGTGAAGTCTTTTGGGTTTTCCACATAAAGTATCATGTTATCTGTGAAGAGAGAGAGTTTGACTTCTTCTTTGCCAATTTGAATACCTTTTATTTCTTTTTGTTGTCTGATTGCTGTTGCTAGGACCTCTAATACTATGTTGAATAATAGTGGCGAGAGTTGGCACCCTTGTCATGTTCCTGGTCTTAAGGGAAAAATCTCTCAGCTTTTCCCCATTGAGAATGATATTTGCTGTGGGTTTTTCATAAATAGATTTTATGAAGTTGAGGAATGTTCCCTCTATCTCTATATTCTGAATAGTTTTAATCAGGAAAGGATGCTGTATTTTGTCAGATGTTTTTTCTGTATCAATTGAGAGGACCATGTGGTTCTCTTCTCTTCTTTTATTTATGTGTTTTATCACATTGATTGATTTGCAAATGTTGAATCACTTTTGCATCCCAGGGATAAATCCCACCTAGTCTGGTGAATAATCCTTTTAATGTACTGTTGGATCCTATCAGCTAGGATTTTGTTGATAATTTTGGCATCCATATTCATCAGGGATATTCGTCTAAAATTCTCCTTTTTGATGGGGTCTTTGCCTGGTTTTGGGATCAAGGTAACGCTGGCCTCACAGAATGAGTCTGGAAATTTTCTTTCTGTTTCTTTTTTTTTTTTTTTTTTTTTAAGTTTCAGGAGAATAGTTATTATTTCTTCTATGAATGTTTGGTAGAATTCCCCAGGGACTCCATCAGGTCCTGGATTCTTGTTTTTTGGGAGATTTTTGATCACTGCTTCAATCTTATTACTGGTTATTGGTCTATTCAGGTTGTTAGTTTCTTCCTGTGTCAGTCTTGGTAGTTTA
>PISX010010464.1:0-59899 GCA_004024625.1 Mellivora capensis | reverse complement strand
TTTATAGGTTTCTGGGACTGCATCCATTTCTTCCAGGTTGCTTAATTTATTGGCGTATAGCAGTTGATAATAATTTCTGATAATTGTTTTTATTTCCTTGGTGTTAGTCATGATCTCTCCCCCTTTCATTCATAATTTTATTAATTTGGGTCCTTTCTGTTTTCTTTTGGATAAGCCTTTCTGTTTTCTTTTGGCCAGTAGTTTATTGATCTTATTAATTCTTTCAAAAAACCAGCTTCTAGTCTTGTTGATGTGTTCTACTGTTTTCCAGTTTCTAATTTATTGATCTTTGCTCTAATCTTAATTATTTCCCTTCTTGTGTATGGGTTAGGCTTAATTTGTTGTTGATTCTCCAGATCTTTAAGGTATAATGATAGTTTGTGTATTCGGGATTTTTCTGTTTTTTTTTAAGTGAGGCTTGGGTGGCTATGTATTTCCCCCTTAGGACCACCTTTGCTGTATCCCATAGGTTTGGACTGATGTGTCTTTGTTCTCATTGGTTTCCATTAAGTTCTTCTTGATTTCCTGGTTAACCCAAACATTCTTGAGCAGAATGGTCTTTAGCTTCCAAGTGTTTGAATTTCTTCCAAACTTTTTCTTGTGATTGAGTTCCAGTTTCAAAGCATTGTGGTCTGAGAATATGCAGGGAATAATCTCAGTCTTTTGGTATACCTTGAGACCTGATATGCGACCCAGTATGTGGTCTGTTCTAGAGAAAGTTCCATGTGTGCTTGAATATTCTGTACACATGGAACTTTGGGTGGAATATTCTGTATACATCTATGAGGTCCATCTGGTCCAGTGTGTCATTCAAAGCTTTTGTTTCTTTGTTGATTTTCTGCTTAGATGATCTGTCTGTTGCTGAGAGTAATGTGTTGAGTTCTCCTACAATTAACATATTATTATCAGTGTGTCTCTTTATTTTGGTTAACAGTTGGCTTATGTAGTTGTGGTCTACATGGCTGCTCCCATGTTGGGGGCATAGATATTTACAATTGTTAGAACTTCTTGTTGGATAGACCGTTTAAGAATGATACAGTATTCTTCTGTATCTCTTAACTATAGTCTTTTTTTTTAATTTATTTATTTGTCAGAGAGAGAGGGAGAGAGAGAGAGCGAGCACAGGCAGACAGAGTGGCAGGCAGAGGCAGAGGAAGAAGCAGGCTCCCTGCCGAGCAAGGAGCCCAATGTGGGACTCGATCCCAGGACACTGGGATCATGACCTGAGCCGAAGGCAGCCGCTTAACCAACTGAGCCACCCAGGCGTCCCACTTAACTATAGTCTTTAGCTTAAAATCTAATTTGTCTGATATAAGAATTGCTACCCCAGGTTTCTTTTGAGGTCTGTTGGCATGAAAGATGGTTCTCCATCCCTTCCCTATCAGTCTGAATGTATCTTTAGCTTCAAAATGAGTCTCTTGTAGACAGCATATAAATGGGTCCTATCTTTATCCAGTCTGGAACCCTCTGCCATTTTATGGGAGCATTTAGGCCTTTCACATTGAGAATGATTATTGAAAGATATGGTTTTATTGTCATCATGTTGCCTGTGAAGCCTTTGTTTCTATAGATTATGTTCTCTAATTTTTTTTAAAGATTTTATTTATTTATTTGGCAGACAGAGATCAGAAGTAGGCAGAGAGGCAGGCAGAGAGAGAGGAGGAAGCAGGCTCCCTGCTGAGCAGAGAGCCCGATTCGGGGCTCGATCCCAGGACCCTGAGATCATGACCTGAGCCGAAGGCAGAGGCTTTAATCCACTGAGCCACCCAGGTGCCCCACGTTCTCTAATATTTTTATACTCAGTGCCTGTCTCTTAATATTTCCTCTTTCTCTTACAAGTTTCCCTCACAACTGATATATTTTTTAAGATTTTATTTATTTATTTGACAGAGAGATCACAAGTAGGCAGAGAGGCAGGCGGCGGGGTACGGGGGGAAGCAGGCTCCCCACCAAGCAGAGAGCCCGACACAGGGCTCCATCTCAGGACCCTGAGATCATGACTCGAGCCAAAGGCAGAGGCCCAACGCACTGAGCCACCCAGGTACCCCCACAACTGGTATCTTGAATCAATTATACATTCTTACCACTTCACTTAAGTACCTTACCAATATATCAGATTCAGCATATCTGAAAGTCAACTCCCCACCATTTCTAGTCCTCTTTATTTCTTATCTTGACTTCTTTTGTTAAACCTAGGAATGCCATGACCATTGTAAATCTCTGTTATATTTAATTTTATTCTTCCATCATCGGACCAAATAGTCTCGTTACTTGACAAGACTTACACATTGTTATTCTTTCAATCCGGCAACTAATTTATTATATGACAGGCAGCCTGTTAGTTTCTGGATCCATAGGATTTTTTTTCCACAGAGAAATATTTTGTATTCTAGTCAGGATAGCATGTGCAAAAGACAAAGACAGTGATAGAAACCCACTTCCAGTAATGACAGACTAGATCATTAGAATCCATCCTGAGAAAAGTGAAAAACATTAAAGGGGTGTGTGTGTGTGTGTGTATTTGTTTTTAATTGGTTTGAGAACATCAAAGACTATCAAGAAAGTTAAGAATTACAGGGCAGGGAGTGATTTCACCAAGATTGCAACATAGGTTGTTCCTCACTTTGTTCCCCCTCACGAGAACAACTAGCAGCTCTTAAAAAATAAGACACCACTGAAAGAATCCTAGAACATGGGGGTGAGGCCAAAGCACCTCCCTGTACCTCGGAGACCAAGAGAGACTCATCAGAAGGGCAAGAGAAGCAGCTACATGTTGACTACATTGCTTCTCCCCTCAGGCCAGTGTAGCCAGCACATGGAGAGTTCTCCCCTGAGCCTCTGGTTCCTCCAGTGGGAAAAGAACCCAGGGGCACAGCCACCCCACCAGCATTGGGGGTACTTTGTGCAAGCCCATATTCTGATCTTGCCCCACAGTTACTGCAGGGAAGTCTGTGGGGCTTAACCACTGATAATCTTACTGAGATGGAGAAGGAGAAAGGGGGTTGCAATAGTCAGCACATGGATATTGGCAGACCAGGTTCATACCTGTAGTGCCCAAGTAATAATCCCAATTGGTGGATTTGCTCATCTGCAGAACCAAGTCAGGGGCTCACTCTGACCGGGAAACTCAGTGGGATGCATGCACCTCTGACTGATTCAAATCCTTGGATGAGAAGTTTTGCCATCCATAGAGCCTGGTTTGCCCTCCCAGGCAGGGGACCCACCCCCCGTTGAGAGTATCTTATGGTGCCATCTGACCATAAGTGTTGGTGAAAACTTCTGGAAGCTCAGTGGCACTCCAGCCAGGAGACAGGCTGCAGAGCTGATTAACCCCAGAGCAAATCCAGTACCAAGTATGGAGGATTGATTTATTAGGCACAGACAGGAAGATTAATTTGGTCAAGGGTTAAGGTAGCTCTCAGCCCCTTCCAACTGGAGAACCTATTTGGGAAATAGTAGAATATTGGAAAATTTGGAGAGTAGTTTGGAGTAGCCTCTTCCCTCTTGCCTAGTTAAGGGAATTGACAGATAACATCACTGTGGAATGTGTCTTTTTGACCCATCTAAACAAAAGGGCTGGCAGCAACTCCAGGAAGGTGTATGGTCCAGCAATGCTTGAGTCTAGAGAAAGGCAAAGCCAGTAGTTTACAAAGCAAAGCCAGTGGCCCTCTTCAGCTAGGGAACTTGGGATGCAGATTGGCTTGAGTTAAGACAGCAAAGAGCTTTCCCAACTTTAGAGAACACTGAATGGTCACTAAACCCCAGGGAACTCCAGAGCTCTCCCAGCTTTAAAGTTGCTTCTCCCACTGCACCTGGGCAAGGAATCTAATTCATAGACCCACTCGTTGCTGAATACAGCCTTCAGCCTGTCCAACCAGGAAACACACAGAAAGCCACATAGCCCATTTAACAGCCCTACTTCTAGTGGCACTTGAACAGAGATTACTGCCCATGTCATCCCTTAGCTGCAGAATCAAACCAGTAACATCACCTGACCAGGGAATTCAGTGCACACTCTGGCCTGATTTGGGTCCCCAAACAATGAGCTATATAGGCCCTGGGTCTTATCCTGCTTCCCTGCCATGGCAAGAAAGTTAATTGATAGCCCCACATACTACTAACCATCTATTTAGCATGGCTAGAGAATCCAGGCAACCATGGAATCCATTCCATAGCCTCACACAGTAGAGAACCAAGCCAACATTTCTATCCAACTATTCTCAAGCAGAGGCATACTCTCCATCCTCAGAGCTTGAACAGTTGCCTCACCCCAAAATAGACCATAATAGCAGTCCCTGCTACCTGTGATGTTACCAGTAGACAAACCCAGAAACCCAAATTGAGCTGAGTAATAAATGGTCTCTATCAAAGAAAATCTGTGAAGTGAAAGAGGAGCCCAATTACTCCAGTGCTCAAATACCAACATAAAGAATCAAGGATCATGAAAAACCAGATAAATATACCACCAAAGGAAACTAGTAAAGTTCCATTAAGTGATCTTAAAGAAATGGAGATCTAGCAAAAAAGAATTCAGAGTAATCCTCTTAAGGAAATCTAGTGAACTATAAGAAAACACAAACAAATAAAAAAAAATTCAGAAAACAATGCATGAACAGAATGAGAATTTTGATGAGGAAAAAGCAGCCATTAAAAAAAGAAATCCTAGAGTTGAAAAGTACAGAAGACCCTTGAACAACATGGGTTTAAACTTCACAGATTCACTTATATACAGATTTTTTTTTATAATACAGTATAGTACTATAAACATATTTTCCTTATGACTTTCTTAATAACATTTTTTTCTCTAGCTTTATTGTAAGAATATGGTATACAATACATATAAAATATGTATTGATCAACTGTTTATAAGTACGGCTTCAGTCAATAGTAGACTATTAGTAGTTATGTTTTGGGGGAATCAAAAGTTATACATGGATTTTCAACCAAATGGAAGTTCAATATCCTTAACCCCATGGCATTCAAGGGTCTACCGTATGATAATTGAATGGAGAGTTTCAATAGTAGACTTGTTCTTACAGAAGGAAGAGTCAGTGACCTAGAGGATAAGGCATTAAAAATTACCCAGTCAGGGAAGCAAAAAGTGAAAAGAATGAAGAAACCCTCTGGCAAAATGGGACACATTGAAAAGAAACAGTGTTAGTATTATAAGAATTCCAGAACAGAAACAAAGGGACAGAAAGTATATTTAAGGCGACAGTGGCTGAAAACTTCTCAAACCTGGTGAGAGAAAAGGACATCCTGATCCCTAAGATCCAAGGGAATTCATATAGATTTGAACCCAGGTGGCAGTACAAGACATAATTAAGTTGTCAAAAGTCAAAGACAAAGAATTTTAAGAGCAATAAGAGAAGAGAGGGGTTATATACAAGTTACAGCCTCCGATAAGAATGTTGGCACATTTCTCAGCAGAAACTTTTCAGGCTAAGAGAATAGAATGACATATTGAAAATATTGAAAAAAAGAAAAGAATTGTCAAACAAGAATTCTATACCTGGAAAAGCTGTTCATCAGAAACAAAGAAGGGATCAAGTCTTTTCTGAACAAACAAAAGTTGAAGGAGCTCTTTACCACTAGACTTGCCTCATAAGGAATGCTAAATAAGAGTTCTTTGAATAGAAGTATAGGAATATTAAATCATAAAAATATAGTATAAACCATTGATAACAATAAATATATAGTTATATTCTGCAATATAGTAATAAAGGTGCATAGTTCACTTAAAACTCCAGTTTAAAAGTTTAAAAACTAACCACAACTACTATAATAATATTATTAGTTACACAATATAAAAAGATTTAAATTGTAACAAAAAGAAAATGTATGTTGCGGGAAGAAATGAAAGTGTAAAGTTTGTGATTTCTATTGAAACTAAGTTGTTATCAATTTAAAATAGGGTGTTAAAAGTTTAAGAGGTGTTTCATGGTAACCACAAGGAAGAATCCTGTAATAATTGTGTAAAAGAACACAATGAAGAATTCAAAGCATACAGATTACAAAAGACATCAAAACAAAAGACAACAGGAGAAAACACAAGGAACAAAACAACCATAATGTGTTAACAAAATCTCAGTGGTAATTACCTGTCAATAATTACTTTTGAGTGAACATGGATGAAATTCTCCAATTGAATGAAAAATGGGTTAAATTCTCCAGTTGAAAAATATAGAGTAGTTGACTCTATTAAAAAAACAAAAATAAGCCAAGATCCAACAAAATGTTGCCTATAAGAGATTCAATTTCACCTTAAAATACCCATACACTGAGAGTGAAGGGATGAAAAGATACTTCAAGCAAATAGTAATCGAAAAGAAGCAGAGGTAGCCATACTTATAACAGACAAAATAGACTTTAAAATAAAAATGGTAAAAAAATGGTAAAAACCTCATTATCACTTATATGATGATAAAAGGGCCAATCCACCAAAAAGATTTAACAGTTGTAAATATTTATGTGCCCAATATTGAAGCATGTAAATATATAAAGCCAAAATTAACAGAGCTAAAAGGAAAAATGAATAGTAATACCAGAATAGTTGGAAACTTTTAACATTCCACTCTCAGCATTGGCTAGATCATTCAGACAGAGAAGCAATAAGAAAACAGCAGATTTGAACATTCTAGACCAAATGGACTTAACACTCATGTACAGAACATTCTGTTCAACAATAGCAAAATACACATACTTTTCAAGTGCACGTGAACATTTTCTAGAGTAGATCATATGTTAGGCCACAAAACAATACTTAGCAAATTCAAGAAGATTGAAATCATACCAACTCTATACTCTGACCCCAACAGCATAAAACTAAAAATCTGAAAATTAAAAACTGGGAAGTTCACAAATACATGAAAATTAGTAAAAAAGAAGATATTAAAACATTTCTTGAAACAAATAAAAATGGAAATACAACACATACCAGATCTTACGGGATATATTGGAAAACAGTTCTAAGAGGAAAGTTCTTAGCAATAAATGCCTACATTAAGAAACAAGAAAGGAGGGACACCTGGGTGGCTCAGTTGGTTGGGCAGCTGCCTTTGGCTCAGGTCATGATCCCAGCGTCCTGGGATCGAGTCCCACATCAGGCTCCTTGCTCGGCAGGGAGCCTGCTTCTCCCTCTGCCTCTGACTGCCACTGTCTGCCTGTGCTCGCTCTCTCGCTCGCTCTCTGACAAATAAATAAATAAAATCTTAAAAAAAAAAAAAGAAAGAAAGAAAGAAACAAGAAAGGAGGGGGGAGAAACAAGAAAGATCCCAAACACCCTAACTCTGTGATTTAAGGAACTATATAAAGAAGAACAAATTGAGCCCAAAGTTAGAAGAAAAGTCATAAAGATTAAAACAGAAACAAATGAACTAGAGAATAGAAAAAGAATAGAAGAGATTACCCAAACTGAGAGTTGGTTCTTTGAAAAGGTAAGCAAAATTGACAAACCATTTTTTTGAGGGGGAGATTGAGAGAGAGAGCATGAGCAGGAAGTTGGGGAGGGAGAAGAAGAGAGAGAATCTTAAACAGGCTCCATGCACAGGGCAGATCGAGGATTAGTCTCATGACCCTGAAATCATTACCTGAACCAAAATCAAGAGTCAGAAACTTAACTGACTGAGCCACCTACCCACCCCCCAAATTGACAAACCTTTAACTAGAGTAATCAAGGAAAAAGAGAAAGGACCCAACTCAATAAAAATTATAAGTGAAAAAGGAGGCATTACAACTGATACCACAGAAATTCAAGGATCAAAAGAGACTACTATGACAACTATATGCCAACGAACTGGACAACTTGGAAAATGGAAAGTCTTATAAACACACAACTTATGAAGACTGAATCAGGAAGAAATACAAAGTCTGAATAGACTAATTACCAGTAAGAAGATTGAGTCAGTAATCAGAACCTCTCAATGAAGAAAGCCCCAGGACCAACTGTCTTCACTGATGATGTTTAAGAAACATTTATTTATTTTTTTTTAAGATTTTATTTGTGTATGTATTTGAGAAAGAGAGCACATGCACAAGTGAACACGTGTGTGTCGGGGGAGGGGCAGAGGGAGAGAGAGAATCCCAGAATCCGTGTTGAGCATGGAGCTAGATGCAGGGTTTGATCCCACCACCCTGAAGCCATCACCTGAGCCAAAACCAAGAATCAGAAGCCTAACTAGCTGAGTCACCCAGGTGCTCCTTTCATGAAACATTTAAAGAAGAATTAGCATCAGTTCTTTTCAAACTTTTCTAAAAAATCCAAAAGGGGAGAATATTCCCAAACTTATTTTATGAGCCTAGCATTATCCTGATACCAAAACCAGAAAAAAGACACTGTTGAAAAGAAAACTACTTGCCAATATCCCTGATGAGTATAGGTATAAAAATTCTCAGTAAAATACTACCAAACCAAATTCGGTACCCATTAAAAGGACCATTCACCATGATCAAGTGAGATTTATCCTCGGGATAGAAGCATGGCTCAACATATGCAAATCAATCGATGTGACATATTAATAGAATGGAAGAGTCATTATCATTTAAATAGACACAGAAAACACATTTGACACAATTCAGCATCCAATTATGATAAAACTGTCAACAAGTTCAGCATGGAAGGCATTTATTTCAGCATAATGAAGGCATTTATTTCAACATAATAAAGGCCATAGAGGGCAAACCCACAGCTAATATCATACTCAGTGGTGAAAGGTAGAAAGCTTTTCTGCTAACATCAGGAATAAAAGAAGGATGCCCATTCTCACCATTCCTGTTCAACATGGTAATGGAAGTACTAGTTAGAGCAGTCAAGCAAGAAAAAGAAGGAAAAGAAATAAGAACTGGAAAGGAAAAATGAAAATTGTCTCTATTTGCAGGTGACATTTTATGTATAAAAAATCCTAATGATTCAGTGAAAGAAACTGAATTCAATAAAGTTGCAGAATACAAATTAACATACAAAAATCAGTAGTGTTTCTCAACCCTAACAATAAATTTTCTAAAAAAGAATTAAAGAAACTTAGGGAAATGCAAATACAGCAACAGCAAAAACAAAATAGTTAGGAGTAAATTTAACCAAGAGGGTGAAAGATCTCTACTCTGAAAACTGCAAAACACTGATGAAAGAAATCAAGATGGCAAGTCAGGTCAAGACACAAATGAATGAAAAGCTATCCAGTGTCCATAGATTGGAAGAATAGTGTGAAAATGTAAATATTACCAAAAGCCTTTTGGTACTATTTTAGATACTTTTAGATTCAGTGCAGTCCCTATCAAGATTCCAATGACTTAAAAAAAAAGAAAGAAAAAGGAAAAAAAAAACACTCTTAAAATTTATATGGAACCACAGAAGACCCTGAGTAGCCAGAGAATTCCTGAGAAAGAATAACAAAGCAGGAGAGATCACACTACCTAATTTCAAGCTGTACTCATCACAACAAGATGGTCCTGGCATAAAAACAGACCAACAGACCAATAGACCAATGGAACAGAATTGAGAGCCCAGAAATAAACAGAAGCATATATAGTCAATTAATATTTCACAAAGGAGCCAGGAATACCAATGGAGAAAAGACAATCTAATCTCTTCAGTAAATTGTGCTGGGATAACTGTATATTCACACGTAAAAATGAAACTGGACCATATCTTAAACCACTCACAAAAATTAACTCAAAATGGCTTAAAGACATAAATGTAAAACCTGAAACCATGAAAGTCCTGTAACAAAACATAGGAATAAAGGTCCTTGACGTGGGTGTTGATAATGATTTTTTTGTTATGACACCTAAAGTACAAGCAACAAAATTAAAAAATGAGCAAATGAGACTACATCAAACTAAGAAAACTTTTGCACAGCAAAATAAACCATCTACAAAGTGAAAAAAAAAAAACTACCAAATGGGAAAATATATGTGTAAACTATATATCTGTTATATAAAGAACTCCTCCAACTTGATGACAGCAATAACAATTTTTTTTAAGATCTATTTTATTTATTTATTTGACAGAGAGATCATGAGTAGGCAAGAGGCAGGCAGAGGGGGCGGGGGGGGAAGCAGGCTCCCTGCTGAGCAGAGAGCCCTGTGTGAGGCTCGATCCCAGGACCCTGAGATCATGACCTGAGCCAAAGGTAGAGGCTTAACCTGCTGAGCCATGCAGGCGCCCCAGCAATAACAAAATTCTTAATGGACAAAGGGCCTGAATAGACATTTTTCCAAAGGTAGACAAAAGACCAACAAGTACATGGAAAGATGCTTAACATCACTAGTCATTAGGGAAATGGAAATTAAAACCACAGTGAGATTGGGGTGCTGGAGGTGGCTCAGTCAGTTAAATGTCCGACTTGGTTTGGGCTCAGTTCATGATCTCAGGGTTGTGAGATCAAGCCCTGCGTCAGCTCCATGCACAGTGCGGAGTCTCCTTGAGTTTCTCTCTCTCCTCCTCTTTATCCCCTTCCCTTGCTCACTCGCTCGCTCTCTCTCAAATAAATAAATCTTTACTAAAGGAAAGCCACAAAGAGATCCCCTCACACCTGTTAGAATGGCCATCATTAAAGATAAGAGATAGTATGTTGGTTTGGATACAGAGAAAAGGGAACCTGTGTGCACTGTGGTGGTATTGTGAATTAGTACAACCACTGTTGAAAACAATATAGAGAATCCTCAAAAATTCAAAAATAAAACTACCAAATGATTCAGCATTTTCGCCTTTGGTAATATATCGGAAATAAGTGAATATACTAACTCAGAAAGATATCTGCACCCCCATGTTCATCACATCATTATTTACCATAGCTAAGATATGGAAACAATCTAAGTGTGCTTCGATGGATAAAAGCATAATGGAATGTTATTCAGCCATTATAAAATGAGGAAATCTTACCATATGCAACAACATGAGTGAACCTTGAAGGCATTATGCTAAGTGATATAAGACAGAAAAGGACAAATATTGTATGATGTCATTCATATGTGGCATCTCAAAACAAAAACAAATATAAAGAGAAAACCCTGAATTCATAGAAAGAGGTCAGACATATGGTTACCAGGGACAGAGGATAGGGGGATAGGGAGTTGGAGAGAGGTGACTATAAGGTACAAACTTTAGGTTATAAGATAAATAAGTACAACACAATGACTATAGGTAACATTGCTATATGATATATAGAAATGTTGTTAAGAAAGTAAATCCTAAGAGTTCTCATCCTAAGAAAATTTTTTTCCTTTTTTTCTTTTTTTAAATGTTCCTATATGAGAAGATGAATGTTATAGCTGAACCTTTGTGGTAATCATTTCATAATACATATAAATCAAACCATCATGCTATACACCTTAAACTTGTATGCTAATTATTTCCCAATAAAGCTAGGAAAAAAATATAAGTTCTGTGTTTATGTAGGTACTTGAATTTCACCATGTATCTTATGAAATTAGTTTATTCAGACTTGAAGTGAATCCTTTTCTGAGACACTTGGAAAAAAATCAGGCCTCTGTATGTTGTTAAGTCAAAATAAGATGATAAAATACTTCTTATTAGTGGAAAACAACAACAACAACAACAAACTACAGGACAAATACCTAGAAGAAGATGGGAATCAAGAGAGATAAGCCCAGCTTCTAGGGCTGCATTTCCCTAGAAGCATCTGCCAATTCTTGAAAAGGTAGCTGTCTAACAGTTAACGAAGTAGACAGAGAAGGTGAGCACAACTTTCAGTAGAGTAATGGTTAAAAGTTAAAGTTCATGGCCTGCCCTGGGAGGAGGACTCCATATGCCAGGCACATCACTCATATCTTGAGTTAGGTCCACGGTATGAGTTAGGATGAGCTATAAATAAAACTGCTCTAAAATGCTCTAAAGCCCCACTTGGAATTATCTGAAACTGTGATTAAAGTATTTCAGATTACTACTTTCTCTAGCTGTCTACTATTGGCAAACCTGCTCTGGACAAAAATAATATAAATCTAGGCCAGTATCACTATAGTTTGCTATATATAGCGTTTGGCAAGCAACCCAAAATAACTAGCCATATGATAAAATAGGACATGACCAAAAACCAATGTAAACTACATGCAATGTACTCATTAGAGTTCAGAGAAAAGCTTAAAATAACAACTTGAGAAACTTCCATTTTGGGAAAATGGAATAGATATACAGTTTTCTGTTTTACCTGGTAACTATAATTAGAAATCTAGAACTATCTATAAAATATAAGAAGACTCTGAAAGAATCTTGTAGAGAACAAGGCAAACTAGCTCAAGGTCTCAGGACCCAAGAAACAGTATAGTGGGAGTTCATGGGTTTTCTTTTTTTTTTAATTATGTTTAATTAGCCACTGTATAGTACATCATTAGTTTTTGATGTAGTATTCAGTGATTCATTAGTTACACATAACACCCACTTCTTTTTGCCTTAAAAAACCTTATATTGGAACTGAAGTAAACTACAATCCAGAAATGCTATGGGCGTATTAAAAACAAAAAAGTAAACAAACAAAGCCCTAGTAAAAAACTTTCTCTTTCTAGCCAAAGGACCAGGAAAGAGGGAGGCGCAGGAAAACCTTTGCAAGACCTACCATATTGCAGCCAGAAACCAAATAAAACATTGTGGTCCCCCTCTCACCCATGTCAACAAAGGCAAAATGGAGAGCCTAGACTCCCATTCTTGCCACACTATAATGAGGTTCCTGAATACCACTTGTGGAATGGTGTCAGAGAAGTCCAGGTAGGAAACTAGGATTTCCTCCCCACTAGGTGGTAACAAGCACCCCACCACTGCTGCCACAATGTCAGAGACCATGTGGGAATTTGAACTTCCTGCCCACCCAGCAATAAAAAGGTGTTACACCCTTTTCCCACTGGTGTGGCATCAGAGAAGGCCTAGTAGAGAGGATTTTCACCATTGCCCAGGAGTTACACAGCCACCCCTACCAGAGCATCAGTGGAGAAGATGTGGGAAGCTAGAACTCCTAGCACTAACAAGGTGTCAGCAGAGGCTGGGTTATCTTGACACAAAACTTGTATATAAATGTTTACGGCAGCTTTACTCATAGCATCCCAAACTGAAAACAACCCAGATGCCCTTCAACAGGTAGATGTTTAAACAGCGCTAATCCATATCATGGAATACTATCCAGCAATAAAAAGGAATGAGCTATTAATATAACAGCCTGGATGAAACTACAAAAAAAGTTTTGAAAAAAAATCCAGTCTCGAGGGGTATATACTGTGTGATTCTGTTTAAATAACACTCTTGAAGTGACAAAATTGTAGAAATGGAGAAGAGGTTAGTTGTTTCTGGGGAAGAAGGAGTGAGATGGAAGGGAATGGGGTGTGCTATAAAACAGCAACATGAGAGATCCTTGTGGTGATGGAAATGTTCCTAAACTTCACAGCATTTATGTCAGTATCCTGGTTGTGACACTATACTATCATTTTGCAAGATGTTACCATTTTGAGACATTTCAGGAGACTAGATAAAGGGAATAACAGTCTCTTTGAATTCTCTCCTATAATTGCATGTAAATCTACAAGTAAACATTTTTATTAAAAAACTACTTGAGGCACATGCACCTGAATGTTTATAGCAGCAGTGTCCATAATAGCCAAATGGAAAGAACCTAGATGTCCATCAACAGATGGATGGTTAAAGAAGGTGTGGTGTATATAAATACAGTGTAACATTATGCAGCCATCAAAAAACCCTAAAGTCTTGCCATTTGCAATGACGTGAATGGAACTAGAGGGTATTTTGCTAAGCAAAATAGTCAATCAGAGGAAGACAATTATATTGTCTTCTGATATGAGGAATTTGAGAAACAAGACAGAGGATCATAGGGGAAGGGAGGGAAAAATGAAACAAGATGAAACCTGAAAGGAAGAGAAACTATAAGAGACTCTTAGTCTTAGGAAACAAACTGAGGGTTGCCGGAGAGGAGGGGGTTAGGTGGGATGTGGTGGCTGGGTGATGGATGTTGGGGAGGGTATATGCTATAGTGAACACTGTGAATTGTGTAAGACTGACAAATCAAAGACCTGTATCCCTGAAACAAATAATACATTATATGTTAATTAAAAAAAAAAAACTTTAAAAAAACTACTTAAAATTTACGTTGAAATAAAAATATTTTGTCAGAGAACCAATACATGCCCAAAAATGCCCCAGGTGAAAATTCTGCAACTGAAAAATAAAATAATTGAAATTAAGAAATCCGTGGGTGGTATTAATAGCATTATAGACACAGCTGAAAAAATGATTAGTAAACTGGAAGACAGGTCAGAAGAAAACATTCACAGTGAAGCATGAAGAAACAAAAAGATGGAGAATACAAAAGAAAGACTAAGCTATGGAGAATACAGTGAATAGGCTTCACAGGCATGTTAGTTGCAGTTTGAGAAAAAAGGAAAAAGCAAATAGGGCAGTAGTAATAGTAAGAATATTCCAATATTGGAAAAAATACATGAATCCAAGAGATTTAAGAAGTACACTAATCTCTTGGAGCGCCTGGATGGCTCAGTTGGTTAAGCGTCTGTCTTCCTTTGGCTCAGGTCAGGACCTTTGGCTCAGGTCAGGATCCCAGGGTCCTGGGATCAACCCCCACATTGGGCTCCCTGCTCAGTGGGGAGTCTGCTTCTCTCTCTCACTCTCCCTCTGTGCTCTCTGTCAAATGAATAAATAAAATCTTTTTAAAAAGAAGTACAGTAACCCTAAGGAGAAGTGAATAGAGAAATTGGAGAGAAATGCAATTAAACAGCAGGATATCAAAATCCAGAACACAGACAACTAAATGCTAGAAAGGATGTGGAACAATAAGAGCGTGCATTCATTGCTGGTGGGAATGCAAAATGAGAGCCAATTTGGAAGGGTTTGGTAGTTTCTTATAAAACTAAACCTACTGGGACGCCTGGGTGGCTCAGTTGGTTGGACGACTGCCTTCGGCTCAGGTCATGATCCCGGAGACCTGGGATCAAGTCCCGCATCAGGCTCCCAGCTCCACGGGGAGTCTGCTTCTCCCTCTGACCTTCTCCTCAGTCATGCTCTCTCACTGCCTCTCTCTCAAATAAATAAATAAAATCTTAAAAAAAAAAAAAAAAAAAACTAAACCTACTCTTACCATATGATCCAGCAATCACACTTGGTGTTTACCCAAAGGAGTTGAAAACATGTCCCCACAAAAATCTCCACATTGGTGTTTATAGCAACTTTATTCATAATTTCCCAAACTTGAATGCAACCAAGATATCCTTCAGTAAGAAAATGGATTAATTAACTGTGGTACATCTAGACAGTATAACATTATTGTGTACATTATTGTGTATACAGTGTAACATGGAAAGAAAAAAAAAAGAGGTATGAGGCCATGAAGACATGGAAGATACTTAAATATATATTGCTAAGTGAAAGAAACCAATCTGAGAAGGCTGTATACTTTAGAATTCCAATCATATGACATTCTGGAAAGGGCAAAACTATGGAGAGAATAAAAATATCAGGGCTTGGTGGGATGAAGGATGAACAAATGAAAGGAACAAAAGAGGATTTTTAAGGCAGTGAAAATACTCTGTGTGATACCATAATGATGGATACATGTCATACATGTGTCAAGAAAGAGGCATGGGGGTACCTGACCAGGTACCAGAGTTAATTAATGGTTAACCAACATCATCATTTAGTACTGGGAGAGTTAAATTCTTGCAACAGTGAGGCCATCCTTAAAAATGAATATGCTGGGACACCTGGGTGGCTCAGTTGGTTCGGTGGCTGCCTTCGGCTCAGGTCATGATCCCAGCGTCCTGGGATCGAGTCCCGCATCGGGCTCCTTGCTCAGCAGGGAGCCTGCTTCTCCCTCTGCCTGCCACTCTGTCTGCCTGTGCTTGCTCTCTCTCTCTCTCTCTCTCTGACAAATAAATAAATAAAATCTTTTAAAAAAATGAATATGCTTTGGGAACACAAGAGCCTTTTTTTTTTTGGATGTTACTAGTTGAGAGGGAATTCTTAATGGAGAAATATGTTCATGAATTAAAAAAACTTAGTATTATAAAAATGTCAGCTCTTCACAAAGTGATTGCTAGGTTGTTGCAATTCAGTATATCTAATGAATATCTCCAAAGTTTATTAGTGTGTGTATGCATGTGTATTTGTGTGTGTTATGGAATTTGTAAGTTGTTTCAGAATACATGTGAGAGAGCTAAATAGCAAGTAAATCGAAGACATTACTGAAGAAGAAAAACAAGGTTGAGAAACTTGTCTTACCCAAATAATAGCATTTTTTTTTTAACAATAGTGACTTAGATGATTGCCTTTTTGGCTAGCTGGTGGAGCTAATAGTGCAGAACAAACCCTTTGTTATATCATTTTTTATCATTAGAAGGAGTAGTCATTAAATAGTGCTAGGACAGTAGTTACTTATACAGTTATAAGTGTATTAGTTTCTTTTGATGCTATAACAGTTGCACAAAATTAGTGACTTAAAACCACATAAATTTATTATCTAGCCCCCTGGAGGTCAGAAGTCCAAAGTCAGTTTCACTCTGCGACAATCAGGTAACTTCAAGGCTGCGTTTCTTCTGGGGTCTCTAAGGGATAATCCATTTCTTTACCTTTGACAGCTTTTAGAGGGACCCTGCATACTTTGGCTCAGTCTTCAAAGCCCAGAGCATAGCATCTTTAAATCTTTCTGTAATTCTGACATTCTTTCTGTCTCCTTCTTCCACTTTAAACGATCCTTGAAATTACCTTGGGTCACCAGGATAATCCAGGATTCTCTATCTTAAAGTCAGCAGATAAGAAAATTTAATTACATCTGCAACCTTAATTTCTCTTTTCATGTAATATATACATAGGTTCTGGGGGTTGGAATGTGAACATCTTTGGTAGACTATGATTCTGCTCACTACACAAAAAAAATAAAATTAGAACTTTACAATAAACACAAAAATCAATTCATAGTAGATTAAAATTTAACTATAAAAGGCAATACTACAGTACTTTAGAAGACAGTATTGAAGAATAGTTTTATGACCTTGAGATGGGGAAGGAAGCAAATCTTGAAAGATTGAAAATTCAATCACATTAATATATTTTTAAAGATTTTATTTATTTATTTGAGAAAGAGAGTGTGCACACAAGAGAGAACACAAATGAAGGTGGGGCAAGAGACAAAGGGAGAGGGATAAGCAGACTCCCTGTTGACTCAATCCCAGGACCCTGGGATCATGACCGGAGCTGAAGGCAGATGCCTAACCAACTGAGCTTCCCAGGCACCCTTCAATCATGTTAATATTAAGAACTTCTGTTTTCAGATGTCATAGAAAGAGTGGAAAGAAAAGTGACCACTGATAGAAACTATTTGCAAGTACTATAATTAGAAAAAGACTAATAGTTAAAACACATAAATAATTCCTGCAAATTTATGGAAAATTAATTTATTTTAAAGAAAAATAGTGAAAAGACTTGTAATCAAGTCTTGTAATCAAGTTTGTTCATAAAGATGACACCCAATGGGAACATAAGACAAGGTGCTCAATCTTATTTAGTAATCAGGATAATTTAAAATGAAACCACTATAGGATATTCTCTTAATAACCATGTGATATTTTGATTTGTAATAAGAAATACACATTTGATCTTCATCCGTGTTCCTGGCACAGAACTCCTAAAACCCTTGTAAATTCATAAGTGATAAGGATACTTAGAGCATCTTTTGTTCTATGAAATAACTCTGAATGAGCTTCTGGATGATTCCTGGTATGGGACTGGTCACCATAAAAGCCAATCCATGATTAGAAGCTTGAAGTCTTCAGACTTCCACCTCTTCTCCAGAAAGGGAAGAGGGCCTGGAAATGGAATTAATAATTGACCATGCCTATGTGAGGAAACCTCCATAAGAATTCCAGTAGTGTAGGGTATAGAGAGCTCTTAGGTTGGTGAACATGACATCCACATACAAGGAAAATGATGCACTCTAATTCCATAGGAACAGAAGTACTTATGCTTGAAACTGTCCCAGATCTTGCCGTATGCATCTCTTTCTCTGGCTGTCCATCTGTATTCTTTGTCATATGCTTTAGTAAACTGGGAGATGTGAGTGTTTTCTTGGGTTCTGTGAACTGTTCTAGGAAATAACTGAATCCAAGGGGGAGAGGAAACTCATGGGA
Source organism: Mellivora capensis (assembly GCA_004024625.1). Classification (NCBI taxonomy): domain Eukaryota; kingdom Metazoa; phylum Chordata; class Mammalia; order Carnivora; family Mustelidae; genus Mellivora; species Mellivora capensis. The sequence goes on along the minus strand of PISX010010464.1, from coordinate 41,746 downwards.
ACCCGAAGTTTATAGCTAGGTTGGACAGACATTGTAAATAACCTCAGTAACTACTACTTGCAGTTGGCATCTGAAATGGGAGGCAATCTAGTAGGACTGAGTCCTTAACCTATGGGATCAATGCTGTCTCTAGGTAAATAGTGCCAGAATTGATTTGAATTGTAGAATACCCAGCTGGTGTTGTGGAATTGCTTGGAAAACACACATGTGCAGTGTCAGAAGCATTGTGAGTGTGCTCTTACAGAAGCAAAGTGTTGAGAGTGTAAAGGAGAAAAACAAATGGATAATTTAGGTATTTCTAATTAAAACCATTAAGTAAGCAAAAATTTAGAAGATTGACATTATCAAATGATAGCAAGAATGTAGAGCAACTAGAATTGCTGGGAGGGAAAAAAGTTTTCAGTCTTTTAGAAAACAAGTTAGCACTACCCAGTAAAGTTGAAAATGCATAGTTGCCTAGTTTTACCTACTAATGTTGAAAATACTGTCTCAGCAGTTCCATGTCTAAGTATATATCCTAGAAACTCTTGTACATGTACTCCCAGAGACTTCTATAAGAATGATCAATAGCAATATTTATAAGAGCAAAAATCTAGGAACCTAAAGTTCATTAATAAGAAAATGAATAAATTGTAGTAGAATACTGTGCCACAGTGAAAATATATTAAGTACAACTACATGCATCAGTGTAGATGAATCTTGTGAATATAAAAGTCATAGTAAAACTTCTGTAGAATGGTTCCATTTGTATAATTCAAACAAGCACAACTGTATAATTATTCAGGAACATAAATATATGATAAACAGTCAAAAATATAAGAATGATAAACACAAACAAGATTCAGTATTGTAGTTTCTTATGGGAGAGGGGACATTTGAGTAGATGGAGATGAGACGGGGAGGACAAAGGGTACAGAGGGATTTCAGTATCCTGGTAATGTTCTACTTTTTAGTTTGGTATTGGGTACAAGGGTTAATTTTACTGACATTCTTTGGACTTTTATACATATTTTATAAATACATGTTTATGTTCAATAACAATAGCATTTTAATTTTTTATTAGGCTATACCCCAGGCTTAGTTGAGCAACAAGTATACTCATAGTATTATTACAGTCCCTTCATTATAGTGATAAGAAAAACTAAGATACAAGTGGTTTAAAAGCTTGCCTAAAGTCATACAGCCTGAAAAACTAGGATTAGGACTAAGTTCATCGTCCATAAGTATTTTCACTATCCCATACTTTTTAATTTACATTTTTTGGAATATTTTTAATAAGATTTGAGTTGCATAGATCTTTTTATTAGGATTGTAAACCATGGTTAACTTGAGTGGAATCTCTGTCCGGCAAATGTACTCAAGTCAACCACATTAACAAAATGAAGTCTAAAAATCATACGATGATCCCAATAGGTGCAGCAAAAACATTTGACAAAATTGTACATCCATTTTTTTATAAAAGCTCTTGACAAAATAGGTATAGAGGAGATGTTCCTCAATGTAATAAAGGCCATATATGTATGATAAACTTACAGCTAATAATCATACTCAATAGTAAAAAGCTTATATCTTTTCCTCTAAGATGAGGAATAAGACAAAGATGCCCACTTTCAGTACTTTTATTCATTATTTATTCACCTTTATAGTATTAGAATTCCTAGCCAGAGATGTAAGGCAAGAAAAAGAAATGAAAGACACCCAAATTGGAAAGGAAGAAGTAGAACTGCCACTATTTGCAGATGGCATGATTTTATGCAAAGAAAACCTTAAAGATGCCACCAAAAAACTGTAAGAACTAATATATGAATTCAGTACCATGCTGTCTTGATGATCACAGCTTTGTAGTAAAGCTTAAAATCAGGCAACGTGATGCTCCCAGTTTTGTTTTTCAACATTTCCTTAGCAATTTGGGGTCTTTTCTGGATCCATACAAATTTTAGGACTGTTTGTTCCAGCACTTTGAAAAATGCTGGTGGAATTTTTATCAGGATGGCATTGAAAGTATAGATTGCTCTGGGCAGTATAGACATTTTAGCAATGTTTACCAATCCATGAGCATGGAATGCTTTCTGTCTTTTTGTGTCTCCTTCAATTTCTTTCATCAGTGTTCTATAGTTCCTCGAGTACAGATCCTTTACCTCTTTGGTTAGGTTTTTTCCAAGGTAGGTTACGGTTCTTGGTGCTATAGTAAATGGAATCGATTCTCTAAATCTATTTTCTATATTTTCATTGTTAGTGTATAAGAAAGCAGCTGATTTCTGTACATTGATTTTGTATCCTGCCACATTACTGAATTGCTGTATGAGTTCTAGTAGTTTGAGGGTGGAGTATTTTGGGTTTTCTATATAAAGTATCATCTCATCTGTGAAGAGAGAGAGTTTGACTTCTTCTTTGCCAATTTGAATACCTTTTATTTCTTTTTGTTGTCTGATTGCTGTTGCTACGACTTCTAGTACTATGTTGAACAACAGTGGCAAGAGTGGGCATCCTTGTCATGTTCCTGATCTCAAAGGGAAGGCTGTCAGCTTATCCCCTTTGAGGATGATATTCACTGTGGGTTCTTCATAGGTCCTGGCACAAACAGAGACACATAGACCAGTGGAACAGAGTAGAGAGTCCAGATGTGTACCCACAACTCTATGGTCAAATAATCTTTGACAAAGCAGGAGAAAATATCCAGTGGAAATGACAGTCTCTTCAATAAATAGTGCTGGGAATATTGGACAGCTATGTATAGAAGAATGAAACTCAACCATTCTTTTACACATACACAAAGATAAACTCAAAATGGATAAAAGACCTCAATGTGAGGCAGGAATCTATCAAAATCCTAGAGGAGAACATAGGCAGTAACCTCTTCAACATTGGGCACAGCAACTTCTTTCAAGACATGTCTCCAAAGGCAAAGGAAACAAAAGCAAAAATGAACTTTTGGAACTTCATCAAGATCAAACGTTTCTGCACAGCAAAGGAAACAGTCAAAAAAACAAAGGCAACCCATGGAATGGGAGAAGATATTTGCAAATGACACTACAGACAAAGGACTGATATCCAAGATCTATAAAGTACTCCTCAAATTCAGCACTCAGAAGAACAGATAATCACATCAAAAAATGGCAGAAGACATGAACAGACACTTCTCCAAAGACATACAAATGGCCAAAAGACACATGAAAAAATATTCATCACCATTAGCCATCAGGGAGAGTCAAATCAAAACTACATTGAGATACCACCTTATACCAGTTAGAATGGCCAAAATTAACAAGACAGTAAATAACAGGTGTTGGAGAGGCTGTGAAGAAAGGCGAACCCTCTTATACTATTGGTGAGAATGCAAGTTGGTGTAGCCATTTTGGGAAAACAGTGTGGAGATTCCTTAAGAAATTAAAAATAGAGCTACCCTATAACCCTGCAATTGCACTACTGGTATTTACCCCAAAGATACAGATGTAATGAAAAGAAAGGCCATCTGTACCCCAGTGTTCATAGCAGCAATGATCACAATCACCAAACTGGAAAGAGCCAAGATGCCCTTCAGCAGCCGAATGGATAAAGACGATATGGTCCATATATATAATGGGATATTACGTGTCCATCAGAAAGGATGAATACACAACTTTTGTATCAGCATGGACGGGACTGGAGGAGATTGTGCTAAGTGAAATAAGTCAAGCAGAGAGAGTCAATTATCATATGGTTTCACTTACTTGTGGAGCATAAGAAATAACACAGGACATTAGGAGAAGGAAAGGAAAAGTGAATTGGGGAAAATCAGAGGGGGAGATGAAGCATAAGAGACTGTGGACTTGGAGAAACAAACTAAGGGTTTCGGAAGGGTGATGGATAGAGGAATAGGTGAACCTGGTTGTGGGTATTAAGGAGGGCACGTATTGCATGGAGCACTGGATGTGGTGCATAAACAATGAATCTTGGAACACTGAAAATTTTAAATTAAAAAAAGTATTAAAAAAACTGAATTCATTAAAGTTGTAGGATATTAAATCAGTGTACAAAATATCATTAAGTTTTTACACACTAGTAATGAACTATCAGAGAAGGAAATGACCCCATTTGCAATTGCATCAAGATGTATAAAATAAGAATAAATTTAGCCAAGGAGGCAAAAGACCTATACACTGAAAACTATAAGATACTGATGTAACAAATTCAAGAATAATGCTCATAGATTGGAAGAATTAATATTGTAAAAATGATCAAACTACCAAAAGCAATCTACAGATTCAATGCAAGCCCTATCACAATTCCAGTGGAAGTTTTCACAGAGTTAGAAAATAATCTTAAAATTTGTATGGAATGGTAGTCAAAACCCTCTTGAGAAAGAAGAACAAAGCTGGAGGTATCATGCTCCCTGATTTCAAACTGTATTATAAAACTATATTAAGCAAAACAACATGGTGTTGGCATAAAAACAGCACTTAGAACAGTTGAACAAAATAGAGAGCTCATGGATAGACACCTATGCATATATGGTCAATTAATTTATGACAAAGGCAGTATGAATATCAATAAGGAAAAGATAGTCTCTTCAATAAACCTGGACAGTCACATGCCAAAGAATGAAATTAGACTACCATCTTACACCATACACAAAAACTAACTCAAAAATGGATTTAAAACTTAAATGTAAACCTGAAACCATACAACTCTTAGAAGAAAACATAGGCAATAAACTCCTTGACATCAGTTTTGGCAGTGAATTTTTGGATCTGACTCCAAAAACAGAGGCAAGAAAAGCAAAAGCAAGTGGAACTATATAAAACTAAAAAGCTTCTGCACAGCAAAGAAAATGATCAACAAAATGAAAAGGCAACCTGATGAACATTTGCAAGTCATATATCTAAGTAAGAGGTTAATAGCTAAAATATATAAAAACTCATAGAACCCAATAGCAAAAATACAAACAATCCAATTAAAACATGGGTAAAGGACCTGAATACACATTTTTTCAAAGAAGACCTACAGATGGCCAGCAGGCATGTGAAAGAATATTCAACCTCACTAATCATTAGGGAAATGCAAATCAGAACCACTGAGATATCACCTCACACCTGTTAGAGTGAGTGCTACCAAAAAGACAGGAAATAACAAGTGTTGGTGAGGATGTGGAAAAGGGGGAACCCTGTGCACTGGTGGGAGTATAATTTGGTGTAGCCACTATGGAAAACAGTATGGAGGTTCCTCAAAAAATTAAAAGCAGAGCTACCAAGTAATCCAACGATTTTACTTCTGGGTATTTATTTGAAGAAAATGAAAACATTAATTCAAAAAGACACCTGCATCTTATGTTTATTGCAGCATGATTTACAGTAGCCAAGATATGAAAACAACCTAAGTGTCCCCTGATGGATGAATGGATCAAGAAACGCATACAGAAATGGAATACTACTCAGCCATAAAAAAGAATGGGATCTTCCATTTCTAACAAAGTGGATGGACCTTGAGGGCATCATTATACTCAGTGAAATTAGTCAGGTGGAGAAAATAAATACCATATGATTTTACTTATATGTGGAATCTAAAAAAAGCAAAATGAATCAAAAAACAAAAAACAAAAACAAAAAAAAACAAGCTAGAAGATACACAGAACACACTGGTGGTTCCAGAGAAGAGGCAGGTAGGAAGTGGTCAGAGTGGGTAAAGAGGGTCAAAAGGTACAAACCTTCAATTATAAAATAAGTAAGTCATGGGGATATAATATACAGCATGGTGACTGTTGTTTATTAATAATACTACTATTATTGCTTACTGGAAGTTGCTAAGAGAGCGAATGTTAAAAGTTCTCATCACCAGAAAAAATAATGTTTTTCTTACTATGTGTGGTGCATATTAACTAGACTTGTGATCATTTCACGGTGTATACAAAAATCGAGTCATTACCTTGTATACCTGAAACTAATATGATGTTATATGTCAAATATACCTCAATTTTTTAAAAAGTATGAATGCTAGAAACAAAATAAGATTACCTAATTACTTCTTTCTCATTTTGCTTAATTTATTTTCTTGTTAGCTAAAATAATGTGCAAGTGACACACAGTTTTAGAATATCTGAAACGTTATTCTAAAAGTTTAAGTGTAATTGTTTATAGCCTAAGATGAGAAGTAAACTTTTTCATGGACTTAAATAATACTATTTTACTCTATTAATTTTAATTGTGATTGAGCATTTAACATTTACATCCAAACTCAATAATTTATAGAAAACTCTTGATTTTATAATCAGTCCTTATCTGGAAACTTTCTAAGAGGAATAAAGTATCAAAGAAGGAATTTCATGGTGTAAAAGTCTCTACATCTCTTCAAACACTTAGAGAGCAGGGGAAATATATACACTTTACTCAGTTATTCTCTTTCATAATGAGTATGGTATATAGCTGTACAATAAATATTATAATTTTTGATACCACTATATATTACATAATTTCATTTTGATTTTTCTATAATCAAATAGAAAAGTTGTAAGTCAGATTGTAATAACTGGCTCACAAAATTAAACCTAGTTACTTAATCTATAATGTGTGGCCAAATTGAAGTTAGGTAGTCTGTCTTTTAAATTTAAAAGTAGTTTGAAGACCATTTTCAGCAAAATTTTATGTTGTGGATCTCAAGTCTTTCAGTATCTATTAGCATAAAAAAGGCACAAAATAATTTATTTTATAAGTATTTTGTAGTGATGGAGAAACTGGGTTTTGTCATTTTCTGTCCTGCATGTGCTTGTTTTCATTTATTTAGTATATATCTACTTCACATGTTCCTAAAATTTCCTACACTAATGTTGCCTCTTTGGAAAGTGCTACATGTAAACCATGTTCTTGCAATTGTATTTTTGGAAAAGCGTGTGGGTGGTGTTGGATTCACTTGAGTAGAATTTTAATTAGATCTACTGCATTCACTTTTATTAAACGAAAGAATACTAATTCCTTTTTAGCATGCTGACTGTGCTTTATTCTGACAGAAGGCCCTCTTTAAATTTGTTCTTCAAGTCCCATCATTTATGTTTCAGAAACAGTCATGTCACTTTTCTAACTTCAAAATGTTTGATAATTCTTCTTTATATTCAAACAATAAAATATCCTTATTATGGCATTCAAGGCCATTTCTGCTTTGTCACTAAGATCCTTTGCAGTCTAACCCATCACCCAATTTTTCTTCCCTCTGCACCCGAAGCAGCTGCCCATGCACACTGTCCTGGCACACTGGATTATTCATCATCTCCCATGCAGTTAACTTTAAATCTGCTGTATTTCCTTGGAGTTCCTCTATCTACATGGAATATCCTCCCCATTTCTGCCACCCTTTCCTTCCACAGCTTCTGGCAGGTAAAATCTAGGCGCTCTTTAAAACCCAGTTTAGAAGACATCTCTGTAATATCTTTCCTTTCTCCTTCTCACCCTCTTCTCCCATAGGACTTAATCAGTGTCATAGTGTCAAAGTCATAGGACTTTACAGTTCTGATCGAACCTGATAGTACAATTAGTCATTTGTTTCTACTCCTCTACCACCTAGTGAGTTCCTCAGTGGCCAGTTTTTAGTTTTATTAAATGAAAAACGACGTATCATAGTGCTCAAGCACATAGATTCTGAAAATCCTTTTGGGACCCCATATTCCCCTTCAACTATCTTTTATCTGTTCTTTTCTTTACTGGAAAACTCCTTGAAAATGCTGCCAATTTCTTTCCCTTTTTCTCTTGAATTCCAATCAGATTTTACTTCCATCACCATCAAACAACCCTTTCAGGGGCACTAATGACCCATGTTTCTAAATCCCATTGTCAATTCTCAAACATCTTACTTGGCCCTCATCAGTATTTTACATAATTTAACACTCAAGTGGTGGTCCTTTTTCTCTCATATGGTAAGCAAAGTCCTTCATAAGATACCTTTTTTCCCTTCTCTCTCTCCCAGTCTCTCTCTCTCTCTCTTTTTTTTTTTTTTTGCTTTATTTTTTTGATTCCTCTTCTTTCAAAGCTCTAATTGTTAGAGTGCTTTTTTTTAAGTTGGTTGTTTTTTTTTTTTAATCTGTAGTTACTACCTAGGTAATTTCATCGTGGCTCATGGCTTTAAATGCCATCTATATGCTGATGAATCCCAAACTACAGTCCAGTTACTAATAGTCTTATTCTTCCCATTACTCAGGCTAGAAATCTTGGAGGCAGTGTTGACGTCTCTCTTTCTCACACTGCCTAGATACAGTCCTTCAACTATTTTTATACTCTCTACCATCAAAATATATCTAAAATTCTCTTCTCACCATCCTCGAGGTCACCACCCTGATTTAAACCTCTCCTCTAGATTATTGTAATAACTTCCTAAATGGTCTTACTGCTTCTATTTTCACTACCTATTGTAGGGAAGATATACATACCTATTATATGGTATCTGTTACACATAAGATACATAAGTATGTGTAGGAACTGAGAATTACACAAAAACTTAGATATAATTTCTGTTTCCTGGAACTTATACCTGTTCAAACAACTATTATTTAAAAGCAATGGTGAAATAACAAATGAAGAAGGATTCAGGCTATAGAAACTAGAAAAGATTATTGCTAGTCATGTTACCAAAGAGAATACATAATTTGAATTTATTTGTATAGCTGACTCTAGCTGAACTGAAGAAGAGAGTGAAGAACCTTATAATCTGTTAGGAAGTGAGTAAATAAGCAAATTCACCAACACATAACTGTGGTGAGTAATCTGAAACACATTGAGTAGAGAAAACTGAATTCTGGATTATAATGGGAAAATGTGGGAATAGCCAGAAAATAGTGGGCCCTGATCACTTAACTAAGGAGTTTCAAATTTATCCCAAGAAATGGCAAAGGTATTGAAAGTTTTTTGAGGAGGGAAGTAGTAAATAAAAATGTTCCTCTAAGAAAATATGACAGTGCAGGCAGAAATGAAGAGGATAAACTTCAGGCTTAAATAGTAAGTAGCTATAATAATTAGGATTTGTGGTAATCTTAAATGGAATTGAGGTGGCCATCTAGAAATGGAGCTAAGAGAGTATATTTGAGATATATTTCAAAAGAAGAATTGAAAGACCTTCATGTCTAATTAGAGGGATTAATATTTATACTGCCAAGAGTGATAAGTGAAACTCTTAATCTCAGGAAACAAACTGAGGGTTGCTTTAGTAGAGAGGGGTGGGAGGGATGGGGTGTCTGGGTGATGGACATTGGGGAGCGTATGTGAGTGCTGTGAATTGTGTAAGACTGATGAATCACAGACCTGTACCCCTGAAACAAATAATACATTATATGTTAACAAAGAAAAGTAGTAAGTGAGGTTTTATTCATTGTTTTTGATAACTTGGAAGTGGTGTATTTTTTATTCTTTTAATTTTTTCTATATTCTACCTCAATTGCAACCAAAATTGTGTGATGTGATAGTCTAGCATTTCATTATTTGAATTTAAAACCATCTGATGATATTTTGTTTAAACTGTGGTGAAGATCTGCAGGGCATAAATGAGATCAAGTCAGACTCAACTCCGCATATGGTGCTTTAATGGCTGGCACTGAAGGCGTTCTCTTTGCATAGCTGTTGAATTATCGCCACCATTAGCAGGTGTTGCAGTGAAATATGCACTATAATGTTGCCAGTAAAATTAAATGTTTTGTAGCATAATGGAAACTTTTGAAAGACCTATAGTTCTCTTTAAAAATTAAGCTTTTTAATATGGTAAGTTTACAAGTTCTTTCTCATAGTATTGTCTTCATATATTGTTTTCCACTGCTGTATGTTGAAGGAATTCTCAGAAGCAGATCTTAAACACTTTATAATATGTAATTTTAAAATGTTTATAAAAATATTACTCCATTTTTGTCAAATCTGAAGCTTGTGCCATATAGATAGGAAGTATTTAAAAATATTTCATGATTGAATTTAAAATCATCTGTAACTTAAATTGGGAAAACTAAAAAATGATTCACTTTTATTTTGTAGTGATCGGCACGTTGGTAAAATTTATTCCAAATCCTCTTCCTTTCTGGACTATGTCAGAAAGTCTCTAAAGAAGCTTGGATTAGATGAGTCCAAGGTCAGTATATGATTGTTGTTTTCATAAAAAACAAAACAGGAGAACTTCTAGGAGTAATGAATTGAGATGATACAAAATAATTTGCCTTCTACTTTTCTCCCATTTGTGAAAAACGTCTAATTATATTGAGATCATACATCTCTAGAGAGATTCCTCCTTAGGTTTATTCAGATACCATGTACCAGTTATCAAACCAAAACAGCTAAAAAGCAAGTAACAGAACAAATGGAAATTATAAGTAAAGAGGAGCAATAAGACAATAAACTGCATTTATTTAAAGACTGCATAACTAATTAAAATAAAAAATCTTAAATTCAAAAGCCTTTCTGAATGGGAGAATCCTGGAAGGTAGTGATATCATAGAGGGGGCCCAAGCTAATAATTGGGAACATAATGTTGAAGATAAAATGGTAAGCTGGTTGGCTAGTAGTAATAAATATTCTAACCCTGAGAAAAAAATAAACTTTCAATTCAGTTATTTACTAAAATATTAAGTTGAACTTGGACCACTCTGGTATTTTGGGGTTTGTGTTTGTTGGTCTGGGTTTTTTGTTTGTTTGGTGGGGAGGGGCAAAGAGAGAGGGAGAATCTTAAGCAGGTCATGCCCAGAGTGGATCCAGATACAGGGATCCATCTCACAACCCTGAGATTATGACCTGAACTGAAATCAAGAGTTGGACACTTAACCGACTGAACCAACCAAGTGCCCCACTCTGGTATTTTGAATTGACTATAAACTGAAATAAAGAATAAAATAGGTGGTTAAAGGAATGAGATGGATTTCTTGAAGAAGTAACACAGGTATGATTACATTGAATCGCTAACGGGTATTATTTAGTGTACCAGTTTTCACTTACTTCCCAGTTGCTTTATTATTTAAAGCAATTAGACTGTAATTAATCAGATTCCTCCTCTATAAAATGGCTATTCAAAAGCATTTCGAACTCATATGATGTGAAATTAAATGGGGTAATATATATAAAATACCAAGCACAGTGTTTTTACATAGTAAATGCAAGCAAGATATTATTAGTTTGTTTCATTTTTATATATAGTTTTTATTATATATTATAGATATATATTATATTAGGATATTATTTATTAATGTTAATTTAACAATAATATTATACTTTACATATAGTTTTTATTATTCTGATCTTTGTATATGTTTGACCAGTAATAACACAATTTATATGACTCTTGTCAATATTTTTATTTAGTCACCAAATGAAAATCCTTCTAGTCTTACATAAATGAATGAGAATAGACAACTTTTATCTTGATTATTTTATTTCTGGGTTTTTTAAAAAATATTTTTAATAAATCAGACTGGTTTTCCTTCCAATCAGTCTTATTTAATGTACATCTTTATTCCATATCTCAATTTTATATATTGCAGTAATGTCAAGAACACATACCTAAGCATTACTTTCACAGATGAAGAGCTAAGTTTTTACTTAAACTAAAAGTATATTATCCTTTGCCAAAAACTAAACAGCAAAAATCCAGAAAAAATATTGCTTATCCTTCCTGATAGCTTTCTCTTTCCAAATTTGTCTTTAATAACCATAGTAATTATTCCTTCATGCACTTATAATATGACTGATAAGAATTTTTTTAAGGGAAAGAGAGAGCAAGGTGTCAGGGGGAGGGTCAGGGAGAGGGAGAATCTGAAGCAGACTTCTCAGTGAGTGCAGAGTCTGATGTGAGGGTCAGTCACCCGATGCAAGGCGACCCTAAGATTATGACCTGAGTTTAAACCAGGAGTCAGATGCTTAACCAACTGAGCCAGCCAGGCAGCCCTGACAGGAATATTAATTAATAACTACTATTTACTAAGCACTTGCTGTGTGGTAGTTACTGTGCTAAGAACATCACAACATTATCTCATTTGCTCTTCACAGAAACACTTATGGTAGATCCTATCATTATTCCCAATGTAGTGATCTAGAAAGAGAGGTATAAAAATAGGCAAGTCATTTTCCCAAGGTCAAGGAGCAGCAAGTAGTAAAGGTGGATCTTGAGCACAGATTCAGCTAACATCAAAACCTCAACTGTTAACCACCACTATACTGAGAAGTGAAATGTAAAACAAGAAAAAAAAAAAAAAAGACTAAGGTACATAGGTATCACCATGTAAAATTAGTCTTAAATTATTCTTTGTGTTAGTTAATAAAGGCAATAATAGTGCCCTACTGATTTTCTCATAATACTGTTTAAGCTCATTAAGAACAAATATGTCAGACAAAAAGGAACAAGAAACCCAAGCTAGAACACTTTGGGGGAGGAAGGTACAGAACAACGTAATAACAACATAACAAATACTTAAAATCATGTACTGGTGAAAGGAAGGAAACAGATGAGTGAGTATGTGCTTTGAGGGTGGGGGGTTGGTTTGAATTTTAAGCAAGAGGAATTGAGAAAGTTTTATGTCAGGTCAGAGATGTTGGAAAAAGCACAAAACCAAAGTTATGTTTTTGATCCAATACAAACTCCTAATATTTTTCTCCCACATCATGAAGTATCAATGCTCAAATTAAAGTTTTGACAAGCTCAGTAAAAAGTAAACACTGAAAAATATCAAAACCGTTTAACTTTAAAATGTTAAATATACCACAGTACTTAAAAGATCTTTGACTAAATTTATTATCATTTATTGATAAACATATAGTTGGGTGTGTGGTGAATGCCTTGATGTGTTTCTAATCTTTTTAAGCAAATCTCTTAATACTCAAAACTATGTAGTTATAAAGTATCTAGAAAATCTCTTAATGTGCTCTGGATATATTTTTAGTTACAAGAAATCATGTTAACTGTATGGAAGTAAACAGAAAACATTCCCAAACAAATTATCATTCCAAAAGAAACCAGAGCTCCATGTACTAGATATATAAGTGGCTTATGCGCAGCTTAAAAGCTTAGTCCATAATTCCTGTAGTCAGTTGTGAAAGACAGCATTGGACAATTGTCTTAAAGCAGGATTTGGCAGCACTATTGACATTTGGATAAATCTTTATTGTGGGAGGCTGTCCTGTGCATTGAAGGATGTTTAGCAGCATCCCTGATCTCTACCCACTAAATGTCGGCAGTAGCACCCCACTGGTATTAAAAAAAATACAACAATTAAAAGAAAGAGGTAGTCTCCAGACATTGCCAAAAAATTCCCTGGGGGGCAAAATCCCCACTCCCCACCCCGAAGTTGAGTCCACTGTCTTCAAGCATTTGTCATCTCAGTGATGCAATTTGCGGTCATCTAACATTTCCATTATAAACCCCATATATTTTTTTAAATGGCATTTTACATGTTACACCAAGAAACAGAGAGGAAGTGGGGAAAAAATCAATGATTCTTTTCTTATATTTTGAAGACTTTCTATTCAAAACAGTCCCCTCCTTGATCTTTCATTTGTATAACTCTAACTGCTTATAGAAATATTGTTTCAGCCCAGTATAAAATATAGGTCTATTTAAGCAGAGTGTTTAGATTCTGTAGTAAAGTTAAGCCTAACTCTATATAACCACTGAAAACAATAAATTGTGGCAGAACATCAACTACCTTGTATCAACAAGTAAACTGTTTATAATGAATGAATTTCTTAGAATGAAACTTTTTTTTTTTTTCAAGATTTTTTCTTTCTTTTATTTATTTTTTTTTTTTTGACAGAGATCACAAGTAGGCAGAGAGGCAGGCAGGAGAGTGAGAGGGAAGCAGGCTCCCCGCTGAGCAGAGAGCCTGATGCCGGGCTTGATCCCAGGACCCTGGGATCATGACCTAAGCTGAAGGCAGAGGCTTTAACCCACTGAGCCACCCAGGTGCCCCAGAATGAAACATTTGAGTAAAATTCTTGTAACATTCAGTTGCTTCTTTGTAAAACATTCTCATAGGAGTTCAAAAGTGTCTAAATATTAACATCCTATGATTAGCTTTACCTAAATGGTGGGGAGGGGGGGAAGATTAGGTATTTTCAAACTTTATCTTCTTTCCCAAACTTGGGTATATCACCAATTTCAGAAAACTTCAAAATTTGTCTTTAAGTTTTCATGATTTCTTCATGGTTCACAGAATTTTGCCTTCTATTGTCAATTGATAATTACTTTTCTGCTTTTCTGTCTCTTCCCTGGCTTATACTACATGTACACAAATGCACAATTGCAAACACACATATATCCTCTAGATTTTAAAAGCATCAGAATTGGTATTATTTGCTAGACAAAGAGTGAGCTGGAGTATTTGTTAATAAGAAGAGAGAAAGTAAAGTTTATTTTCTAGAACTGTTGTGTTATATAATGAATACTCAAATAATTGAAGTTAATTTCACATATTGAGAAGTAAAAGACAATAAAACTGGCGATTTGATGGGGATGCTATTGAATGGGTAAAGCTGAAAACTACTAACCTAAAACCTTAATGGAAGTAAGTAAATGATAATTTATTTTTTTAATGGATCAATTATTTAATTAGGTTCCTTGTAAGAAATTTAGAACACCAATTTGAGGATAAACTCCATTTGTGAGAGAAATCAGAGTGTAGATAGTCCTGAAGCTGAGGAACAGCTTTGATTTTTGGCAGAAGTTGCAGGTTCACAGCTTTCTGATCAACCTTGCACTGCTTTGAGCTCATATTTCTCCTTCTCTGTTGAAGACCTCACCTTTTTGCAGTCTGGGTTTATATAGCTGCTGCTTCTTGAAGCAAGCATCAGTGAGATGTTTTGGGATTTTCACACTGCTGGTATCAATTTTGGTGGAGGTGGCAATGACAGATTTTTGGTATGTTCTACACAGAAGACTTTAAGTGACGGCCAGAGGTCCAGTCACAAGTAGTAAACCACTACTCAGTTGCTTCAGGGAAACCACCGTCTTGCCTCTGTGGTGCCCAGTGAGGATGATCAAAATGGTCCCAGAAGTGATACTTGCTTACAGTTTTCTCTCATGCTGCTTGAAAGGTTTTTTACTGTGGCTCAGCAGCTTTCAAGGTGCATCTTCAGTCAGGTAATACCTAGGCATTTTGCGAAGTTTAACCTTGGGTACCACCATTCTTGTCACCACCAGCTGGTTTAGTAACAGTAGCAAGAACCTTCTCCTTCTTTTGCTTCTCAGCCCAGAATTCAGCTGCTGAATACTTCCTCTTCTCTATGGCCTTTCTGGAATATATAGCTGATCAGTAATACCTGTCAATTCCTCTGACTAGGACAGGGTTTCTCCTTTTTGGTGTCTTAGCCTTGAGGTTACCCTACTTAACCTTGCCACCAGGATCAGCCTTCTTGGTTTCGGGTTTCTTCTCAGCTTTTTTACCTGCCATCTTTTAAGATAAGAAAGAACAGTAAAGAATAGTTTAGAAAAATATTCTTAACTATGTTTCCAAAATGGAAAAGCAATAGGAAAACTTTTGAGGCCAAAATTATTTAGTTATTCATCAACAAACAGTTATTTTGAAAAATCTCCCATGTGTCAAGAACAGTGTAAACTCTGGGGCTACAAAGATAATTAAGATATAACCCATTTAGAAAGAAAATAAGTGGTTACAATAAAGTGTGAACCTACAACAATAGACACATATATAAAGTAGGATGGAAGCATAGAGAAAGGAGTAACTCATTTTGCCTGTGAAGATTTCACAAAGGATATGTCATATGTTTTTGTTTGGTCTTGAAGGAATGTACAAGAATTCAAGCAGACAAGGTGGGTAAGTAGGGAGCAAGGAGTTCATTGCAGGTACCGAGTGGGGGTTGCTTGTGCATCTCACACACCGATGTGAGAAACATGATTCTGAACTCAGCATTGCTAGAACACAAAGCCAGCAGAAGAGGGAGCAGTGAGAGATGAGGCTAAAGGAATAGGCACATTTGGAGAGGCCAAGTAAACTGATCTTTTTATGTTAAATCAGAGATTTATCAGAGCTAAGAATAAGCACCAGGTGATTTAAATATGGGTGAGAGGGCAGGAATTACTCCACAGGAAAGTCAACAAGTGTAGAGACCTCATGAACTCTTCCATGTGTTGATATATCTATAAGTGATATAGAAAAATAAATAAATAAAAATACTCTTTAAAAAATAAATATCTTTAAAGGGTAGGAGGTTATAAAAGGCATTATTAGGACAAATAGTGAAATTTCAACAGATTATATAATAGATAATATTTGATCATTGTTAAATTACTGAACTTGATTATTACAGTCATGTAAGAGCATATCCTGTTCATAGAATCCACTTGCTGATGCATTTAAGGATGAAGAGTCATGACATCTGTAATTTACTTTCAAATGGATCAGCAATAATAACAATAATTAAGATGGATGGATGGTTATAATGAATGTAGCAAAATAGTAATGATAGGTGAATCTAAGTAATGGGTATATAAATGTTGCACTTTCTGAAGCTTTAATTTAAAAAAAAAAATGGAAACCTGAAACCACTAAATCCAAAGGAAGTGAACCTCACATAAAGTAAAAACAACAAAAGTTTTTGGAGAATTAAAATTTAGCCTGCATTAATATTGAGAGGGGTGGGAGCCAATTAGAGAAGATAAACGTCTTCTGGTAAAGGACAGAAATCGTTTCAGGTCTTTTTAGAGGCCTTTACTAGATGTTCTCCTCGGAGATATTGTGGCCCAGCCTAAGCCTGCCTCTCGGTCTGATACAAGTGTACCTTTGTGCTGCCACTAACCTCATCACCCCTACTGAGTGTGACTTAACCTGCCAAAGCTGCTGGCTACCAGCTGTCAAAGCCACATTTAGACAGATTCCTCACCTACTAATCAAGCATCCTTTTGCCTTACATAAAATATTAATCATTGTCCATATTTTGTAACTATAACTCTACATTTTAGGAAAACAGTACACCAAGCATGTAGAACATCAGTATAGTTTATATTCAGACCATTTTTTTTCTTTCTTTTTTAAAGATTTTATTTATGGGATGCCTGGGTCACTCAGGCATTGAGCATCTGCCTTCGGCTCAGGTCATGATCCCAGAGTCCTGCAATTGAGCCCTGAGTTGGGCTCCCTGCTCAGTGGGGAGCCTGCTTCTCCCTCTCCCACTCCCCCTGCTTGTGTTCCCTCTCTTGCTCTCTGTGAAATAAATAAATAAAATCTTTTTTAAAAATAAATGTTTTATTTATTTGAGAGAAAGTGAGAGCAAGCATGAGCAGGGGGGTGAAGCAGAGGGAGAGGGAGAAGCAGGCTTCCCACTGAGCAGGGAGCCCAATGCAGGGCTCAGTCCTAGGACCCTGGGATCATAACCTGAGCTGAAGGCAAAAGCCTAACCCACTGAGCCACCCAGGTACTCCTTAGACCATCTTTTCTAATGTTTCTGAATAGAAAGGTGTTCCACATTAGAATACCTTAATGAACTTGATTTTTTCCTATTGGAAAATAGCTGTGAAGGATCCCATTTTAATATTTCTTTTTTTAAAATATTTTATTTATTTATTTGACAGAGAGAGAGAGATCACAAGCAGGCAGACAGGCAAGCAGAGATAGAGAGGGAAGCAGGCTCCCCGCTGAGCAGAGAGCCTGATGTGGGGCTCGATCCCAGGACCCTGAGATCATGACCTGAGCCGAAGGCAGAGGCCTAACTCACTGAGCCACCCAGGCGCCCCTTAATAATTCTTTTTTAAGTGTCATAGCAGACCATCTCTTCACTATATGTTTATAGATTGTCAGTAGTTAAAAATACCATATAAAACGTCTTGTATAATGATTTTGTATGCCAAGTTCTTCCATTTCAGGAAGGAAGGAGGGAAGAAAAGAGTTCAGAACAAAATTAATTGGAAGGTTATCCTGAACTTTCAGTGGACCTTGGGAGAAAAAGAAATCATAGGTCAGTGATTTGGAGATCACTTTTCTGGGAACTGTGTAGTAATTTATTCCCTTTTCCAGAAACTCAGTAGTTCTGATCTCCCATACCAGGATCTGAGAGTTCTGAAGACTTTATTTTCTTGTAAGAATGTCATTTGTATATTTTGTATCTAGCAGAACAGGTTGATGTATGTGACAAGACTGACTTTGAGCACTTTGTTCAAGTGTTTGAGCAGTTCAGATACTTCTTTAGGAAACTTTTGGCCCTCCTTGTAGGCACATGTGCAGTTCCTTTCTTGAAGTCAGGTAAGTACTAAAGAGTTGGGGAGCTTTTGAGGGAGTCCTGTTTGGAAATCAGAAAGTGCATGAACTTTTTTTCCAAGTACAAATCCAGACCTCAGACGTCTAACCATAGCAGCAGATAGGATTTGTCCAGAACACTGTTCAAATCCTTCCTTTGCTTCTGTTGCCCTGATGTCATCACTGTCATGCAGCACAGCTTCCTCTTCAGGCTTTAAATTTCTAGTTTTCCCCTTTGTTCAGTTTTCGTGCTTTTTTCCCCCCTTCTCATGAACTAGAGATCATGTGACCTGTCCAATGTGTTTTTTGGATTCTCAGCAGAGTTCTAATTCTTAATGGTAAAACCCTAATCCTTCACCTATTTATACCTTCTAATTTTATCTCAGTTAAGCCTCATTACTTCAGAATGTGGCCTTGAACCCCGCAGCAGCTGCAGATGAATTACCTGTAGTATCTCATGAATGTCCCATGATTTCTTGGTCTTACCTCAGTAACAGTAAAGAACTTTGAACTAAACCCCACTCCCCACCTTTTTTTTTTTTTAAGATATTTATTTATTTATTTATTTATTTGACAGAGAGACACAGCCAGAGAGGGAACATAAGCAGGGGGAGTGAGAGAGGCAGAAGCAGGCCTCCACTGAGCAGGGAGCCCGATGCGGGGCTCAATTCCAGAACTCTGGGATCATGACCTGAGCGGGAGACAGACACTTAACGACTGAGCCACCCAGGCGCCCCTCACTCCACACTTTTAACGCACATACCACCCATCCAAATTCTAGATACCCAGCCCCTATCTTTTTTCTTGAATTTTTTGATTTGAGTAAAGCTGACACACAATGTTCTATTACTCTCAGGTATACAACATAACGATTCAGCTTCTTTATATGTTATGCTGTGCTCACCGCAAGTGTAGCTACCATCTGTCACTATACAACACTATTAAAATACCATTGACTGCATTCCATATGTTGTACCTTTATTCCAATGACTTCTTCATGCTATAACTGGAAACCTGGATCTCCCACTCCCTTTTACCCATTTTGCCTATCCCCCTCCCCTCTAGAAACCATCAGTTTGTTCTCTGTATTTTATAGGTCTGATTCTGCTTTTTGTTTGTTCATTCATTTGCATTTAGATTTCACATATGAGTAAAATCATGGTATTTTTCTTTCTCAGTCTGACTTATTTCATTTAGTATGATACTCTCTGTATCTGTCTATTTTGTCATAAATCTCTGTATCAAGTCACATCCTTGAGGAACTATATTCCACTATTTACAACCCTATGCCTACAGTAAGTCATCCTTGTAGGGATGCATTATCAGAATTACAATTAAATTGTTTGCTTTTATTATGGTTTTAAGAAGGAAGATATGTGGTCATTTGATTGCAAGAAATAAAGATTTACTCGAGTTTTCTAAGTAATTCGTGCGAGGCTATTCCAGGAATACATATGCTTAAAAGAAAGACTGCGATCTCTTGGCTTCACAAAAGCTAGGAAAGTGATATACAGCCTAGTCTCCTCAGAATGTGTTTTGTTAATGAGAGCTCTATACTAACAGGTATTTCATTCTCTGTTCTAAGTAAATTTTCTCTCCAGATTTTTGCTTATTTATAAGTTATTTATTCATGCCTCTGCTTCCCACCTGCAACGAACTTTGTATATCACTTTTATCACTTCCCCTCACTGCACAGCCTACTTTCTCCCTGACCCAGAAAAAGAGGATCTAGTTGATTCATTTGATTGCTTTCACAGCTGTTTGGGTAGAATTTTTATAAACAAACACTAAATCAAATAAGGTGAGAGGGGTAGAACGGGGAAACTGTACCTGCAGGAAGATTTTTACATAAGTTGCAGCCTAGGAGTCTTTCCTGAAGCAGTGATTGGGCAGAAACACATTAAAATGGGGCTTAGGTTTTAGAGGCATTCAGAGTCTTAATGTATTTTGTATGAGGATATTTTTGAACATTCAATAAAGACAATATTTCAAAACTTTTTCATATTATCTAGGTTCTGTTAATTAACAATCTACATAATAATTTAATTTTTAATGACAGGACAATCTCCTCCAGAGAACACTTAACTTATTTCTTTTTTGCCTTAGCTATCAGGAAGCTCAAATGTACATTTATACTTGATTCCAGCAGCTGTCCTTAGCTAGGTGACTTTGGTGTCATGTTTTTCTCCTTTTAATTGTACACCCTTGAGAATTTATCCTTTCTTTAAGGCCCTACCTTTGATATGTTTTTATGCATCATATTATAAAGAACCTCAAATTATTTTTGAAAATGAGCATACTGTTAATAATGAAGTATCCTGTAACTTATGATTGTATAGATTTGTGGCCATTACATTTGGTAAAAGAACAAAACAAGAATTAACAATTATACTTTCAAATTGAGATCAAAAACAGTATGTCAATATTATATGTAAAAGCCACGCCTAATAACATTTTAAGGGCAAATGCACAAGAACCAGTAAACCAAAGCTGGACACTGTAGACTGATAAACTGTTATTAGCTAAAGTCCCTATTTTAATCAGAATTCCTTAGTTTTTACCTAATGCCTTTTTAGTTCTACAGTCCCATCCAGGATGTCACACTGCATTTAGTCCTATTGGTTGTGACAGTTTCTCAGACTTGTCTTGTTTTGATGACCTTAAGAGTTTTGAGGAGTACTGATCAGACATTTTGTAGAATGTTCCTTCACTTGGATTTGCAGTTATTTTCCTCATAATTGGACTAGGGCTAAAGGTTTTTGAGAGGAAGACCATAGAGATTGAGTGTCATGTTCCTGTCATATCAAGGGTATCTATTTTTTTTTTAAGATTTTATTTACTTATTTGTCAGAGAGAGAGGACAAGTAGGAGGAACAGCAGGCAGGTGGAGAAGCAGGCTCCCCACTGAGCAAGGAGCCAGATGTGGGACTCAGTCCTGGGACCCTGGGATCATGACCTGGGCCCTTAACCAACTGAGCCACCCAGGCGTCCCTCAAGTGTATCTGTTAATATAACTTGCCATCATTGATGTTGACATTGAGTACCTGGCTGAGACAGTGTGGACTTTAGCTGACAACAGTGTATCAGTCTCCAATGTCCAGCTTTGGTTCATTTAAACAACAGACTTCCATTATTTTTTTAGAATCACACAAAACTAACAAATAGAAACCAAAACACAAACTCCTTCATTAACAAAATCAGAAAGCATGTTAAATCTCAAATCATGTGTATTATGAATGTAGAAGGATACCAAGAGAAAATTCCGAGGGCCACAGATCACTGACAAAACCAACAGAACACAGTTCTCTAAAGTGGAATATGCTGAGGAGCCAAGTCAACCATTCCTAGTTTGGAACAAATGCCGTTGATGACCAGGGTAGTGCTTCCCAATTTAGTATAAAAGAGAAACAAAGAATACTGGAGAACCCATGGAATCACATTGAAAAACCATGTTTATATGAAGCAATGTGCGGTGAAGCAAGATTAAAAAAAAAAGTGTGAGTTCTGAGTTGTCCTGTAACTGCTGATCTCAGATGGCAGGAGAGAAGTAAAGACCAAATAAAGGCTATAATTCAAACACACACACAATTTTGTAAGATGAGAATTTCTGCTGGCTTGAAGTTCAGGCCTGGACCCAGTTCAGTATACGCTAGTGCAAAAATTTGGTTCAGGAGGTAGTCATTTGATTGAAAGATGGGCAAAATTTGAAAAGGGTTGAAGAAGGAGGTATAATCTTCTGGGTTCTATACCAAGGGAGAAATCTTTTCTGCAAGGCTGTACTAGAAATTGAATGAGACAAAAACTTTTCACTGTTACCTTTTTGTACTTTCAAAGTTCAAAAGAAATTTGATGCAGTAAGAAAAAGAATAAAGGCTTTGAAAAAAATAATAAATTCATTTAGACATCTGCAAAAAAAATCTAAATACAAATCCTTTCAGATTTTTTACTCCTTTTCATCCAGTCTTTCATTTGTTTTGACCATATGTAATTTGACAGCAGTTTATTCTGATGGCTTTCCTTTATCATGCCTTTCAAAAAGGCATCCAATTTATAGAAAAAAAATTCTGCTTTTGCATTAGTATTTCATTAGTTATGTAATACTTATATCAAGTTTAGACTCAGTAAACATAAAGTTCAGCTGGTGTGAACATAAGCACATGTATTTTAAAAAATGGCCTGCGAACCACAAGAGTTCAGTGTACTATAAGCATCCTGTGTTTTGGAGAAAAATCAGAAAGTAATGCTTGTTGGTGGATTGTTAAGTGGATGTTAAAGGAAATTACCTTAAATGTGAACATATGTCCTTATAGTGTTCTTGTTGCCTTTGAAGATTATTCTTTAGGACATATAGATACAACATTTTAAATCTTTAATTTTACTGAAAAAATGTTTATTGAGCTCCTGTGTACTCCAAGCATAGAAACAAGTGAAAGTAAATATTTCATCTATTTACTAAAATTAAACAATAGTAATAGGATGTTACTGCTGATTTTATTTTTGATATGCTAAATAAACTAGGTACAGAAGATATCAATGAAAGAACTTTGTTATATTGACTTGTTTCATGCGTATCCTTAGAGTTCTTCAGACACCAAGGTTTGTTTTAAATTGTTATGTTGATTTTACTGTAGGGGTTATGTCTGATAAGGGAAAACTTTTTTTATCTGTTGTTAAATTTCTTGTTGTTGTTTTATCTTGAAGCTGCCAGAAAAAGTTATAATGGACTACTACGAGAAGTATAAGCCTAGAATGAATGAGCTGGAAGCTTTTAATATGGTAAATCTCAGAATTAAACCTATTAAACTGGATATGTTGCTAGACTTGAATAGGGTTCTATTAAATTTTATTATGGGACCAACCAATCTATGTTGTTTTTCTCTTACTGCAGAAAAACCCTTTTGGATCATTTCCTATTTCAGAACTATATTAGGTGTCAGTAATGTAATAAAGAGAACACATGGTAGACTTCTCTTAAAGTGTATCATAAATGCACAGAAAGAAATTTCAGAGTTCTTTGAACACATATTGGTCTCAATGCAGTTATTTCACAAGCATTCCTTTTAATGAATTTTACTTTTAGTACCTTTGAAAGCTCTCTATCACATATGTAGGACTGCCTTTGGATTCTACCTCAAAGTCATTCAAAGGACACTCTTTTCCTATTATTATTAAAGAAAAACTTTTCATCTCTGCAGTATTCATTTTCTGAAATATACAATTGGTATTGGAGATTTGGCCTTACATAAATTTCTGTAGATACATTTTCTTAAACATAAATGTTAAGCTAGTCTTTTTTTTTTTTTTTTTTTTTTTTTTTTTTTTTTTTCCTTTCTTTTTTTTTTTTTTTTTTTTTTTTTTTTTTTTTTTTTTTTTTTTTTTAAGTTCTACCATCCTATCTTATTCTTTCTTTTAGTTGAAAGTTGTTCTGGCTCCTTGTATAGAGGCATTGATTCTTCTAGATCGACTTTGCTACCTAAAAGAACAGGTAAATTATGATATTTTAAAATACATAATAAATATCTTTATAAAATCCAGTAAATGGATCCACTTATATCTAGAGTAAGTTTCTTTGACCTAAAACTAGTCAGATAATTTTTCTCATTATATTTTTGAAGTTTAAATATTCATTCTATCTCTTTTTAAACATAAACATATGTACAACAGATGTTTTCAGCAAGGCTGCTTTTATAAAAGTTTATATTCTCTTAATTGTATGGTAATTCCTATACAGTAGGCAGTACACATAACCATCATATATGACATATTGTATAGCTAAAATTAGTAAAGGCCAGATATAAAAGATAGTATGTATATTTTCATTTTATAAGAATTTACCTTTTAAATCACTTTTGGATTTTGGACATATGCACTCCATAGTATAAAAACTTCTTCTGATCAGTGCAAATTACTTTTGTTTTTTTCACAGTCTTGTTTGTTTTACCTTTGTTGAATGCCCCCCAAAATTGCTTTCTTGGTTATCTTTAGGGAAAATACTTTTTTGCAGATTTTACTCTGGCTGTGATCAAAACAGTTATGTGAACTATTTAAATTAAACCCACACGTGGATTCAGTCTTAAGTTTCCATCATCAGTGCTTTATTTTAACAATTTTATTTTATCATAGTGGGTAGTTTTACTTCTTCAACAGGCTATTTGGAACAAATGGATTTTAATAAATTTGCTTTTGTTCTAATTCGTATTTTTATGGAAAAAGGCAATTTTTAAATAATTGGATTTGCGTATTTTCTTAAGCTGCCAACTAACTTAGAGTCACTGGAAATGTTAGTTTTGAAAATTTGTAGGTGACAGAATCAGGCCTGTTTTACTAGGTACTCCCTATGTCCCTTTTCAAAACAATTTCCATTGACCTAAATAAAATAAGTGGTAAAAAAATAAGTAAGTAAAAATAAGTAAATGCTATGCATGAAGATTAATAGATTGGTAATGAAGTGATAGAAATCATGTTAATTTGTTAATACTTTAAATATTTAAATAGTAACATTTTAAATAATATAAATAATATTTTATTATAAGAGTAATATTTATGTTAGAGATTTTTAATGAAGAATATAAAAAATTAAAAATAATTTCATCTTTCAGCATTAATTTAAATTTTTGATATGTTTTCTAGTGCCTTTCTCTAATATATATATGCTACACATATATGTATGAGCACACTATGCCTGCTTTAATTAAAATTGAAATCAAATTGTAAGTATAGTTTTGCATATAATTTGTTTCATTTTATTCAGAATTTTCCCAGCTCATTAAATATGCTACAGAAGCTGGATAATGTTTCATCGTATAATAATTTGTTTCAATAATACCCAATTTTTTTTTGACCACTTCATTTTTCACAATTGCAGCAAAGAGTAACCTTGTAAAGTTCACTAGCTGTATGCCTCTTTATTTCCGCAGAGGTGAAATTATAAATGTTAATTCCATTCAACAAAGAATAATTTTCTTTTACATAGTTTGTTTTTTATGTTTTTTTAATATTACAGTATATAGTCTGACTCATTTTCATTCTTATCTTCAACAAATTGCTATGTATTTAAATCGCTTATCAATTTGCAGGAAGATATTGCATGGGTTGCACTTGTGAAGTTGTTTGATCCTGTGAAATCTCCCAGATGTTATGCTATTATTGCCCTGAAGAAGCATCAATGATTTCAGTTGAAGCAAGGTATTAGATGTATCTGTTTTGGAGCCTATTGCTAATTTTGATCTTCTGAACATTTGTGTTGTGTTATGTAAATATTTGAAAAACATTGCTCTATATTTTAAATAAACAATAAAATACTAGCTAATGACAGAATACCATGATCTATTTTTCCATTGTCAAAGCATACATTAATAAAATAAGAACTCATGGAAATCTTAAAAAAGGATTGACCCACATTCCTGAATTAGTATATCAGTAGGACATTGTAATCTGACATTTGTTTTCTGTTCTATATTTGAGACTTTAGATATTTGCTGCATACCACATTTTGACTTTTACTGACTTAAAAATGTTTATTGACAGGAATGGTAGAGGTGTGTATATAATAAAATTAGTTGGTGCAGAAGATCATTTGCATTTTTCTCTAGATTTTGAAAAGATTTTCCATGTTATCCAGAGGGAAAAATCCACATTTAAAGGGGAAAAAAAAATACCCAGGAACCAGGCAGACATAAAAAGTGCTTACTAGGTGTGTTTTAACCTAAGTTACGTGAGGAAATATTTTGTGCCCTTAAAGGAATATACGTCTTGTGAGATCATCACTTTCAGGATTCTTGAAGCTGTTTATCTTACTAAAATCAAGGGCTAGATTGCACTTAATGGAATTATCTTGTGCTCTGTAGAAAGCCAGTCTGAGAAAAGCAGGAGTGAAGGAAAGAAGGCATGTGCTGTGCATGGTGTGGTGCAGCTTCCTTTCATCTGCAGAAATCTTGAGGTTTCTAATATAGAGATGAACACAGAAGAGATGGACAATTGGGGAAAAGCTTCCTTGATGCTCAGCAAAAGACTATGAAAATTCTTCCAGCAGAAGAAGTAGCTACTCTCTTAAATTTTAGAGTCTATCCACAGATGAAAAGAGTAACTTTTGCTTTGGGTTGTGATACTAAGTTTGCAGCCAGTATATATGTGAATGATCAGGTACTTTGTATAGCTAGCACAATACTGGGGAAATTAACCATTTTTTAAGCTTATAATGGAAAATTTCAAATGTGTTCAGAAGTGAAGAATCCAATGAATCCCCATATACTCATCACAAACCTCAGTAATTATCAACTTTTTACCAATCTTCTTTCATCTATACACTTACAAGCAAGCATGCACACGCTCATATTTGCCACCCCAGGTCCCACTCGCAGATATGTAAAATTTTGAACTTTTCCCCTGATGATCAAATATTTATATAACATTATTTTCTCCTTATAATAAAGAAAAAAAACTCCATATATGTAAAGCCCTGTTTAGTATAGAGAAGTGAATTCCAGCTGTTTCAAAACCAAGGAAACCTTTTAGTGACTTCCGTGTGTCTTAAAACATTGTTAGAAAGTACATTTACCAATTAATGCTTTCTGTTTTTATTAGAGACATTTGTGTGACTCAAGCTAATCCACATGAGATAACCTGTATGATCACACTGAGATTATAATATTTCAGCAAAAAAACAAATATAATATTTTGATAGGACTGTGGCTTTATAAGTGCCAATCCCCATTGCAATGTTTGTAGACTCTCATCTCATAAAAACTGTTGGAGAACTCATTTACAGTTGAGCTAAGGAATGTGGGGTACTGGCAGGAGCATAAGTTATGACAGTTACATTCTAACTGGGCTACAGCAAGACTCTTAGTATGGCAGAGCCTCAGTTGTAAAGTGGGGTTTCACTTAGTTTTCGTTTTGGAAACATTTATTGAATGATTATCATGTGTCAGAGGTTATGCTCAGCACTGACAGCATGGAGGTGAACAAGACATGCCCCTGTTCTTAAAGAGCTCACAGCCTAGTGAGGAAGACAACAAAATTACTAATTACTATAATCAGTACTGTAATTATTACATAGGACAGAGAAGGTCAGGACATAGGATCCTTTATGGTATCTTCAAAGGTAGACTTGGGGGACGGATAGACTCAGTAATATTAGTAGCATAGTTTAGATTCATGTGAGTTAAATTGTTGTGTGTCCTTGTGTAAGCCACTTTAGTATTCAGTATGCCTCAATTTCTCATCTGTAAAAGGAACATAAGAATAGAATTTATTTATAAGGTTATTATGAGGATTAAAGGAATAAATATATTTTTGAACTCCCCCAAAATATCCCCAGGGAATCTGTTAATAAATCAAAATTAAGTTTATTAGAACTCTGTAGTAATAAAGGATTCCGCCTTGACAGTTTCTGAAGGTGAAGTCAGGAGACGATATTTACAGGATTGTAAAGTCTGGGCTCAAGTGGTTTAAAAAGGTGGCTCTTTTCAGGTGGGGACCAGACCACAGTTCAGAAAAGTTCATGACAGTAGTTTATGATTGGTATCTATAGCAAGGGAAAGGTCTTGAAGCAAGTCTTGATAAGCAAACTGTTACTTGATAAGTGAGCTTTTTGCCAAGGTGAGCAGATTGTCCAAGATAAATTAATATATGAGTTTTTCCTGAAACAATGAAGTTATTTATTGGCTTACAGTCTTAACTTTCCTGGGCAAAGTTTTTCTTTTTTTAAAAAAATTTATTTTTTTTCAGTGTTCCAAGATTCATTGTTTATGCACCACACCCAGTGCTCCGTGCAATACGTGCCCTCCTTCAAACCTACCACCAGGCTCACCTAACCCCCCACTCCCCTCCCCTCCAAAACCCTCACTTTGTTTCTCAGAGTCCACAGTCTCATGGTTCGTCTCCCCCTCTGAAAGTTTTTCTTTAACAAACAAATAAATCATGTTGGTATAGGTAGTCTCAGTTCTTAGACCCCTTAGCTCTGTCAGATTAATGCAGATGGTTGCAGTTCTTAATGTAAAGCAATTAATTCTTGGTACATACATATATTAAGCAAATAATGTAGGATGGTAGACTTACATCTAGATATATCGGTAATTCCATTAAATATAAATTGAATGCTTCAATTATAAAGCAAAAAGATTGACTTACTGGAAAAAGAGTGCCCAATAACATGTTAGTTAGAAGAAACACAACTAAAACAAGGGTACAAAAAGTTCAAAAGTAATAGAAAAGGCATATTTGCAGATATTGATCAAAAGGAAAATGTATGAATATCAAAGTAGATATTAATGTCAGGCAAAAAAAAATTCTTGACTATAAAGAGAAATCCTTCATAATGAAAAAGCTTCAATTTGCCAGGAAATATAATAATTATAAGTTGGCATTTAGTTAATAATATAATCTCAATATATAAAACAAAAATTAAGGGCGCCTCGGTGGCTCAGTGGGTTAAGCCGCTGCCCTCGGCTCAGGTCATGATCTCAGGGTCCTGGGATGGAGCCCCACATCAGGCTCTCTGCTCGGCAGGGAGCCTGCTTCCCTCTCTCTCTCTGCCTGCCTCTCTGTCTACTGTGATCTCTCTCTGTCAAATAAATAAATAAAATTCTTTTTAAAAAATTAACTATAAAGGAAATAAATCTACAATCATGCTGGGAATATTTTCATGCTCCCATCTATCTTATGAGAAAAGCAAACAAAATCATAAATATACGAGATTTGAACAATGAAAAAAGTAAAACTGACCTGATGGACAAATACAATACACTGTTCCCAACCACTACATCATTTTTTCAAGTACACGTGGAATATTTTTTAAAAAATGACCATGTGCTGTGCTTTGAGATAAATTTTAATAAATTTTTTTAAAATGGAAATTATAGCTTCTGACCCACAATGCACTTAAGCTTTAAAAAATTGTTTTAAATCTAAGTAGAAAATTCCCATATGCTTTATTTTTTTAAAATATTTTATTTATTTATTTGACAGAGAGAGATCACAAGTAGACATAGAGGCAGGCAGAGAGAGAGAGAGGGAAGCAGGCTCCCCGCCGAGCAGAGAGCCGGATGCGGGACTCGATCCCAGGACCCTGAGATCACGACCCGAGCCGAAGGCAGCGGCTTAACCCACTGAGCCACCCAGGCGCCCCCCCATATGCTTTAAACTTAAGAATTATACATGTAAACAACTTTTGAGTCTCAGAAGAAATCACAGTGGAAATCAGAAAATATTTGAGTAATGAAAATAACTGAATTATAATGATAACACTGCACATCAAAACTTGTGAGATGAGCTAAACCATAACATAAGAAAACATTAGCTTTGAACACATATTAGAAAAGGAAGAGACTA
Source organism: Mellivora capensis (assembly GCA_004024625.1). Lineage (NCBI taxonomy): Eukaryota > Metazoa > Chordata > Mammalia > Carnivora > Mustelidae > Mellivora > Mellivora capensis. The sequence goes on along the minus strand of PISX010010464.1, from coordinate 12,249 downwards.
AAAATCAAAATATTATTAGTGAAAGAAATACACAGAGATGATTAACACCTTCAAAAGTTGGTTCTTAGATAACTAATAAAACTCATACAACTCTGGCAAGACTAATCATTAAAAAGATAAACATACAAATAATCAGTATCAGGAGTATAAAAGGGAACATGCCGGGTTGCCTGGGTGGCTCAGTGGGTTAAGCCTCTGCCTTTGGCTCAGGTCATGATCTCAGGGATCAAGCCCCACATTGGGCTCTCTGCTCAGCAGGGAGCCTGCTTCCCCCCCCCCCCCGCCCCGCCATTGTGTACGGCTCTGCCTCCTTGTGATCTCTCGGTCTCTCTCTCTGTTAAATAAATAAATAAAATCTTTAAAAAAATAAAAATAAATAAAAGGGAACATACCAAGAAATTTGCCAATACATTTATGACAATGAATGCATGAAATGGAAGAAGTTTTCAAAGAAATACAGTATGCCAAAACAGCCTCAAGAAGGAAAATAAAATATGAATATTCATACAATTCAACTATTAAATTGAATCTGCAATTATTTTATATTAATTTCCCACATCTCAGTAAAAGTACTTTGTAATGTGGCACAAAATTCAGTCAACCACTGTCTGTTTGCAATACTATGACTAAGACTATTCTAGACAATATAGGTTGGGAAGAAAGATTCATAGAACTAGACTATAGACAGTTCCTAATCTTGAGGAGTTTATAATCTTCATTGAAACACATGTAAGAGGCATGTGGAAGAGTTAAGATTTAGATAATGACATTTGGGAAGGAAAAAAGTATGTACATAAACACACAGTCTTTTACTATGAACTACGTTTGTCCTAAACTGTTCACTTCTGTTCCATTCTCCTCTTTAATTATAGGTTCCTTTAGGTTGTTTCTAAATGTGGTCAGTAGAATGGCTTATTTTCAGGTAGGAGGACTGTTTAAGAAATAATCTGCTATGTGAAATATGTGCTTTGCTAACCTGTGACCAAAGGAACTGAAAGTCTCCAAACCTCCCCAGATGGTTTATACTTGGCCAGTGATGCTACTGGCTGCATGTACGGGGATTTATTAGTTGATGTATTTATCTCAATGGATTGCCTCATTAAGTTTGCAGATGTTCTGTCAGTGGAAGACCTTTAAAAAAATTATGCTGTTTTTATTAGAGTTTTCCAATGCACAATCCAGAATAAGAGAGTTAACACATTTCAGCACAGAACAAAGTAGCATGTATTTAAATCTCATGGGAGGAGAAGCCTTAAACTTGTACTCAGTTATGATTGAACGTGTTGAATTTGAGAAAAAAAAAAAGTATACAAATTCCAACCTAAAATTCACCATTTGGTCAACATGGGACTTGGTGTGCATTAGCTAAACATGTTGAACTAAGTGCACATATATTCTGAGTTAGCTCCCCTCTCATAAATACAAAAAAGGCAAAGAGATTTACTTTTAACATACATTTGGAATGTTAACATAATGTTATTATGTTAACAAAATGTTAACATTAAATGTTATTAATGTTAACAAAATGTTAACATAACATTTGGAATGTGAAATATCTATCTGTGTATATAAATTGTTCCCTTTAAAGGCTCCAAAACTATTCACATTACCAGTTTCTGCTAGGTTCGAGAAGCCATACCTGAAGTGCCCATTACACTGTACTGAGGAATGATATTTAGACTTTTTGAGGGTCAACATTTAGAGTGTAGAGAAACTACTGCAAGGTAAATTATTTTCTTAGTTAACTTTGCTCTCATTGGTAGCATATACTGTTGTTTGTCTTGAAAATAGACAGATTTGAAATTCTTTTAAAATATGCTTCATATTTTAGATCTTTAGCGCAGTTTTGATATCTACTTTTGTTGATGAGATTATTGGTAATATATTTTCATTCTAATAAATTGGTTGCATATGCTTGGAGAAGAAAGGATTTCATTAAAATTATTGCTGTTAATAACATAATTTCTACCTTTAAGATTAATGAAACCATAGTAAATTCAACCAAGATCTCCTTAACCATTATTTTATTATGAAAATTAAAACGAAATCTCATGGAGTTTTGTTAAGTAAATAAAACAATGTTACAGAGCCTCTGAAGATCATAGGTGTCTCGTGGAGTGACATTGTATGCACATTTATGTCTTGATTTTTAGATTCCAACCTCTCTATTGTAAAGAGATGGAAATGCATAAGGAGGATAGGATAGCTGTTTGTTGGCCAGATGAGAAGTGCCATCTTTGAAAGATAGGAAACAGAAGACCAAATTTCTGTAGCTTTTCAGAGAACAGAGTATGTGTGTTTCTCATCAAGTAAGACATTAGAAAATCCAACAAAACTTCATTGAACATCTTTAGAACAACAAAGTAGTTCAATAACATGCATTAGGGATATAGATCCTTAATAATCATAACTGTAGTATACATCCACGGAGCAAGCAGTAATATTCACTCTAGGAATTATTATCCTGAAAGCATAGTGATTTTTTTTTTAAGATTTCATTTTTTTTTTATTTTTTTGACAGACACCGAGACACAATTTTATTTGACAGACACCGAGAGAGGGAACACAAGCAAGAGGAGTGTGAGAGGGATAAACGGGTTTCCTGCTGAGCAAGGAGCCCAACTCAGGGTTCAGTCCCAGGACCCTGGGATCATGACCTGAGCCGAAGGCAGACGCTTAGCTGACTGAGCCGCCCAGGCGCCCCAAGCATAGTTATTTGAATGCCCAATATCTGCTTAAAGACCACCCTTTTGTTTTTTTACTTTTATCTACCTTTGTAGTCTCCAAGTTTTTGTGAGCCAAAGAATTAAGGTCTAGTACTATATTGAAGACTATACAAATAAAGCAAATAGAAGAAAAAATGTAGGTATGTTTTCTATAAAAATGTGTTCTTGGGGTCCTGGGTGGCTCAGTGGGTTAAAGCCTCTGCCTTTGGCTCGGGTCATGATCCCAGGGTCCTGGGATGGAGCCCCACATCGGGCTCTCTGCTCAGCAGGGAGCCTGCTTCCTCCTCTCTCTCACTGTTTGCAGGTTTAAAAAAATAATTCAATAATAAGAACCCAGTGACATTCGAAGTAAGGTATTCATTTTTACTACTTTGGGTACTATATCTCATACTTAGTTTTTATTGTCTCTTAAGTATTTGATAAGGTATAATCAGAACTTTGTAATTTAAAATTAAAAGTTGCATTGTGAGGCCACTTTTGAAAGACTTGAACACAAATAATAGTGGTTAATTATAAGTTAGGAAGATCTGGGACACCTCGTTGGCTCAGTTGGTTAAGCGTCTGCCTCCAGCCCAGGTCATGATCCCAAGGTCCTGGAATTTAATCCCACATGAGGCTCCTTGTTCAGCGGGGAGACCGCTTCTCCTTCTGCCTACCCTCCCCCCACGCTCTGACAAATAAATAAATAAAATCTTTTTTTAAAAATAAGTTAGAAAGATAATGAAAACCAATAGGTTTCCTGCCGAAGACATTAACTTTAATTTTCTTTTAATTAAATCTTAATTAATTACTAAGAACAAACCTAAAGACAATTGCTGATTATTAAATACCAAATACCCTGGCATTTTACATATCATATATAAAAGGGTCATGAAAAGAATCAGACAAGGGATTTTATAAAGAAATCTGTTTATAAATGAAATTTTTCGAAAGTAGCCATACAAGCGGATGTGCACACATCATAATGTTAAGGTAATAACATTCCCAAAAGCCAGTGAAAACAGAGCAATGAATAAAGACTTCAACATAAGAGTTACAGGGTGTATTTCTTAGTGACCAATACTGATCTTTCTGACCCCTAGAGTGATTAAAAAAAAAAATTGGAGTCTACTCCATGATGTACTTCCCTGTCCAAAGATTAGTTACCAGCTATAGATAATATAAGGAAAGCAAAGATTAAGTAGGAAATTTCCTTCATTCCTTATTTTTCTCAAACCGAGCTTAGAGCTTATTACTCAAAAATGCAATCCATGAACCAACATCATCAGCATCACCTGGTAGCTTCTTATAATACAGGACCTCAGTCCCTACCCCAAATCTACTGTTAGAATGGGCATCTTAAGGGAATCTCCAAGTGTTTATCATTTGATAAGTGAGTCTTAAAATGGTTCCTCTCAGATAGTTTTATGCCCAAGAACATGGAATACCCTGCCAGGCTCTGTAGTGTCTACTACATTCCATCCCAGGGTTGGGGAGAATGCAAATCCTAAGGGTACTCACAACCTTACCCTAAATGGACCTACATCTTGGCTCATGCTCAAGAGTCTGTATCTAAGAAGGTTAGATCCCCCTTTCTTCAATCACTGCCGAAGAATAAATACAAAGGAAACCAGATTTTCACAACCCCCTCTGCCTTTAGCTAACGTTCTTTAACAGGCATTACTCCAAAAGAGCTTGTTAATAAATTTTGGGTTTTGAGTTGTGGGTTTTTTGCAACCACTTTTCTTTTAATAGTTGTGTCTTTTAATTGCAATATAAAAGATTTAATATGGAAGTAAATTTTAAGAATGTGAAAATATTCTGTATTTTATCTATATGTCTCTCAAAACTCTAACTTCTAAAAAATTGATATAGCAACTATAAACTATGAACGGCTCTTCAAAAGGCCATTTTATCTTTTGGTGGACATTCCACACCCTATGCTGTGCTTCTCCTGTTTACCTCTGATTATGGCATTTTTTCACCCATGAGATCTTTTCATATTAATAAAGATAGCAAACCTTTGGGATTGAAATTTGCACAGAATTTATTAAGAAAGTCAAGATAGGGGCGCCTGGGTGGATTAGTGGGTTAAAGCCTCTGCGTTCGGCTAGGGTCATGATCCCAGGGTCCTGGGATCGAGCCCCAAATCGGGCTCTCTGCTCAGCAGGGAGTCTGCTTTCCTTCCTCTCTCTCTGCCTGCCTCTCTGCCTACTTGTGGTCTCTGTCTGTCAAATAAATAAATAAAATCTTTTTTTAAAAAAAGAAAGTCAAGATACAGTGAATCTGTTGAGACAAACAAGTCAGGTTCTTGGGCTGAAGTTCAAGTTGCCTTAACACACAAAATGTCATTTTTACAAATCCATGAAAAATGAGTGAGGAATCTGGCTCTTAAATAATTTGGTCATGCCATTTAAAGCTCTTTACTTTTTCTTTTATTGTTAAAGAGAAGTGAAGAAAATATATTTAAATTACTCATATTCCCACTATCGAATAGTTATTTTCAGTTGGTCCAAATGCATACAGTGTTTGTATTTCCCTTAATAGTCAACATACTCTTCTGTATTTTGCCTCTTTTACCTAATATTATATAAGAAGCATATTCCCATTATTCTGCACTGCCTTCATAATGATAATTTTTAATGATTTCATAAAAGTCCATCTTAATGAGATATACTCTGTTTTCCCATTATTTTATTGTTAGACCTTTAGGTTGTTTCTATCTTCTTGAATAGTCTCCAGCCTAGATATTTGTACATAAAATACAAGGAAGCATAGGCAAGCAATCTGTGAATGACTTGACAAATCAATTAACAAGTCTTCGGGGTGCCTGGGTGGCTCAGTGGGTTAAGCCTCTGCCTTTGGCTCAGGTCATGATCCCAGGGTCCTGGGATCGAGCCCCGGGTCAGGCTCTCTGCTCAGCAGGGACCCTGCTTCCTCCTCTCTCTCTGCCTGCTTCTCTGCCTACTTATGATCTCTGTCAAATAAATAAATAAAATCTTTAAAAAAATAAGATAAAAAGTCTTCTACATAAATGTGCCAATAAACCTAATTCAAACATACCCTCCAAAAACGCACAAATGGTCAGTCACAAGATAAAAAGATACAAAGAACTTTCTTATGTACTCCATATGATTTTTTAAAATAATCTTAATTTATTCTGGGTTGCAAACGTTTTCTCTGGACCAAAGAAACCACCTCCAATCTAGTAAATGCTAACAGCGTTTCAGTTTAACTGAAAGTATGAACAGAAACAGAAGGCCAATTTAAACAGATGTCATAATCAAAAAAATATTTACTCCACTTACATGTATAGTTAATAGATGTCAAAATGGCCAGCTTGACAGGAAGAGAAGAATTCAGTTATAGATTAAATTGAATCTCCCCAGAAGTTCCATTTTTACTGGCCTCATATTCAGTCCAAAGGTGTTGCATAAGCCCCTTCCTGGCAAGCAGGAATACATCATCAATTTCCTTGACAGTTTTGAAAGTCTACTATTCAAATTGCTCTTTCACCATCCCAGTCTCCATGGAAGGTTCCAATATGTTAACATAATTCCAGATTCACTGTTCTCAAATGTGCTGGCATGTGAGCAGCTCTCTCTGAAGGAGTCTTCTTGAGTGGCCAGATCTGTTTAAAAAATTTTAGAGGTGACTCCAACTTTATATTTCTCTTACATACATACCATTCATAGAGTGTCCTTGGCAACTACTCAATTTTTAAAAGGTTTTTAAACTCCAAATGACATGATGGGTTAAAATAATAATGCCAAGTAAATATTTATTGAGTGCCTATGCCGTGCTAGGTGCTGTTCTAAGTACTTTATTAACTTATTCAATCCTCACAATAATCCTAAGAGGAAGGGACTATATTATTTCTGCTGCTGTACTGCAGAGGAAATTCAGATACAAAGAGGCCAAGCAACTTACTCCAAGGAGGAGGACGCAGGAAGAAAGCTATGAAACAGTAAAGGCATGATTCAAATCCCGGTGTTCTGGCTTGAGTCTAACTAATCACTACAGCAACTGTCCTACCACTTGATCATTTGAGGGTCTTCTGTGTTGGTCCTCTTCCTTTTTTTCAGTTTCCTCTTGAGAAAAGCAAGATATTGGTGGATGCATAACCCTCTAGACCTCAAGCAGTTGATGATTTCTTGGCTGTCCTGCCTCTAAATGGGTAGGTATCATAGTCTGCCAATCAGAATTCTTTTTGCAAATGGCTAGAATAATATTTGGGGGGTTTTCTTAGGAACCTAAAGAATGTTTCAGTACTAAAGTGAAAGAAAATATGTGTGCAACTAAAACAATATGTAAAGTAATTTTGAGTTTTCTGTCTGAAATAATAATAGATAATTCTTTTGTTTTTTTGTACTAGAAAATTAAAGCTGAGACTTCAAGTCATTTTTCCCAAAATTACCTAGCTAAAACTTGGAGATACTAAAATATAAAGTAAATGACAATTATGATTAATATTCACTCAATGGCATACTTGAAACAAAGCCAGGGTCATTGTCAACATCCTCTCTTCTAACATGTAGCTGAATCCTACTTCTTTAGCAGTGACCACCCTCAGCCCACTTTAGTGTTCCTGTTTTTTTAAAAAAGCAAAGGGGCATCTGAGGAGTGTGGTCAGTTAAGCATCCAACTCTTGATTTCGGCTCAGGTCATGATCTCAGGGTCCTGAGATCAAGCCCCATGGCAGACTGTGCACTCACCATGAAGTCTGCTTGACATTCTCCCTCCCTCCCCTCTCCCTCTATCTCTCCCCCTGCTCTTGCACATGCATACACACACTCTCTCACACACAAATAAAAATAAATCTTATAAAATAAAGCAAAGCCAGTCATTAGATTTCCCTAGCTTTTTGACAACCTCCAATTCAAAACTGGATCCCATGGTTTTCAATCCTCTCATAGCAATGCAATATAGGCCTAAAGCCTGAAAGAAGCTCCTAAAACTCTACTTTATTGAGACAACCCACAGTTCCCCTGGAGTGCATTTCCTCAGCTGCAGTAAGTGAAATAAATCTAAGGTGGACTACAGGGTTTTTTTCCTACTCCTCTTTGGTCAATGGGCTGTAACAGTTGTCTAGATTACTTAACTAGATGAAAAGCAATGCTAAGGTACACTGGAGAGCAATATTTGGGAGAAAACTGACAATTCCATTTTGAATATGTTGAGTGTAGGGTGCTTTTGAGAAATTCAAGCAATGTTAAGGAAGCGCTGGTGTGTAGGGTCTATATGGAACAAAGGGAAGCATGAATACAAGTTTAGAAGTTACCAACATATAGATGGAAATTGAAGCTAGGACAAAAAGCATAGGGAAAGAAGAATGGGAAAAGTAGGACTGAATCTTTAATGATGACAGTACGAAGATTCTGTAGAGGAGGATGAAGAACAAAGGAGGCTGAGAAAGCACATTCAGAGATAAATTAGAAAGACCAAAGAATATCATCACAGGAACCACAGAAGAAGATATTTCAGGGCCCATGGAGTGACCAGTGGTTGAAAGCATTTGAGAATCAAGTAAGAAGAGAATGGAAAATTTTCCTTTGGAGTTCACTGGTATTTTTTGTGAGAGGTTTTTCAGAATTCTGATGGAAGGAGAAGCCAGATTAAGTGGATAAAGAGTAAGTATGAGGTAAGCAAAGTGAAAAAAGAAAGGTCTTCCAGAAGAAGGGGCAGTGTGGTAGTACTATATACAGTGGCTAAAAAAATAGGTTCTGTAGAGAAACTGATAAGAGTTCAAATTCTAGTTGTATCCCTCACTAGCTGTGTAACCTTGGTTAGGTTACATAACTGATTTGTGGCTCATTTTTTGGTCTGTCAACTGGGTTAGGGTAACAGACCACTTGGGGTTGTGAGAAAGAATAGATCAATTAACAGAGATCTTTGCAAATAGTAACCTGTCAATAAGGATTAGCAACAATTATTTCAAAAACATGAGACAGCATGCCCCTATAGGGGCCTGAAGGTAGATTTGATGTGAACAGTTGAGTATGGAGATAAGATCACAAAGAGGTTTGACAGGATCCTAGATCTAGAAGACCTTGAATGCCATGCTAAAGATGTACATACATTTCCTTTCACAGCATAAGGTTTCATTGAGGGAGTTTAAGAAAAGAGTGATGTGGGGCGCCTGGGTGGCTCAGTGGATTAAGCCGCTGCCTTCGGCTCAGGTCATGATCTCAGGGTCCTGGGATCGAGTCCCGCATCGGGCTGTCTGCTCAGCAGGGAGCCTGCTTCTCTCTCTCTCTCTCTCTCTGCCTGTCTCTCTGCCTACTTGTGATCTCTCTCTGTCAAATAAATAAATAAGAAAAAAATCTTAGAAAAGAGTGATGTGATTATATTCCTATTTTAGAAAAATCACTGTGACTATCGGCTAAAGGATGGATTGGAATAGAATCTAGCAGGAGGCTGGGACAGCAGTTAGGAGCCCATTTCAGAAACCTAAATGAAAAGTGATAATGCCTGGATTAATGCAGAGGAAGTAGAAATGGAAAATAAAAAAATAATGATAATCCAAAGGGTAAAATTATCATGTCTTTCATGTCTTCATTACTGATTGTGTATCATAGGTGAGGGAGATAATGAAGTCTAAGATCCTTACCCTTCACCTCCCTCCTAGGTTTCTAGTTTGGTTGGCTAGCTGGGTAGTATGGCCATGTACTGAGGAAGAAAGTCTAGGGTTGCTTGAGAATTAGGGGGGTTATTGTTCAATTTTGGATATGCTGTCTGTGCAACACCCAAATGTTAAAGATATCCAATATGCAACATAGAGCCCATAGGAGTTAGAGCTCAAGATCCATAAATGGTTGTCTAAGTTATGAGAATTCAAGTGGTTACTGAGGAAGAATACTTAGAGAGAGAAGAGAACTTGGGGGGAAAAAAACGTTATTCAGAGAATTTAAGAACATAGCATCAGTTGACAGTAAGTGTTAAGCTTTAGGGACGTTGGTATATGATAAAAAAAGATGATGGCATGGAGTAGTTGGTTTTCTGTAAAGAAGGATTTCCAGAAGGGCCCTGTGGAAAAGGACAGCAGCAGTAGGGAGAATGAGTGAGAAAGAGGAGGAACTCAGCAGTATAGACATAAGAGCATGTTGGGGCTAGCTGATGAGAGGTGCGTGTATTTTGTTCACATGACAATCCAAAGATACGTAGTTCCAAGTTTTTGGTTATTCAGAAGCCATAAAAGCCTCTGATGGTCGCTTTCTGTGTATGATAATTATATTCCAGGCTTCTGATGGTCATATTCTGTGTACGATGTTGTCCACTTAGTTTGAGTCAAACCCTTTTTCCTTACCTTCTAGCTTGGTGAGCTCTACTCACATTTCATGACCCACCTCAAAAGCCACGTTCTCTGGAATTCTTCCCTAAGTGATCTTAGCAGGCTTAATTTTTCCTTCTAACTTCCATGGTATATTAGAATACCTGTGTCATTGTAAGTAAAACATTCCCACTCTACAGTGGAATTCAGAAACATGTATGTGATTTTCCCAAGGTGACCAGGTTTTCTGGCTCCCAAGATCAGTACTATTTCATTATACCACTGCTTCCCTTCTCCTCCAGGAACATAGAAGAACCTCCTGACTACAAACTTTTAGCCACTACAGGAATTTGTTTGTTCATTTGGTTAAATAAGTATATGTAAAGGCCTGTGTTAGATAAGGTTTGGAGTGAAGGGAGAGAGACTTTGCAGAGTAGACTTCGGTGCCCTTTGCTAACCTTTTACCTTTCCTACAGATCACCAACATCATTTATCCTGCCCTCCTTCCCACAGTCTCATTTAAAGAGATCCTTTCTTTTTCTACAGGTAATTCTTTTATCTGTGCTCATAAGTCCTGACCCACAGTTCTACTCTAGAACAAGGGCAAATACCCAAAAAATAAAATAGGTGTTTGAGAAGGGGAAAAAAAAAAGGACAACTACCACTAGACTCTGTGTTCTGTATCAATATCACTCCCCTTCTTTGCCTTTATATTATAAAGTTTGAGGTTAAGATCCTGATTAAGGGGAAGCCACAACTCTGTCTCTGCTTCCTGCCTTTATTCATTGCAAACTCAGAGCAACCAGATACCTCTTTGCCATTCCAGCAACTGACCAGTGGCCTAGGTGGCATCCATATCATTAGATCCAAAGGACTCTTTCTTTACCGTCCTTTAGTATCTGCCATTGTTGAGGATTCTCATCTTTAAACTTTCTTAAACTATAGATGTCATTCAGCTTCACCACGTTCTTTTCTTCTTGCCCATATCTTCTACCAAAGGGTGAACCTGAGCAACCATATTTTATACTTAAGACCATAGGTGATAGGAGTGAGAGTAGAGACCTGGTCGGGGTAGCCTAGATCCCTGATTGTGATCCGGCTCAAAAAGAAGAGTCACTGGGGCGCCTGGGTGGCTCAGTGGGTTAAGCCTCTGCCTTCGGCTCGGGTCATGATCCCAGGGTCCTGGGATCGAGCCCCGCATCGGGCTCTCTGCTCAGTGGGGAGCCTGCTTCCTCCTCTCTCTCTGCCTACCTCTCTGCCTACTGGTGATCTCTCTCTCTCTGTCAAACAAATAAATAAACAAAATCTTAAAAAAAAAAAAAAAAAGAAGAGTCACTGGGTGTGGTGCATAAACAATGAATTTTGGAACAATGAAAAAAAATAAATAGAAGAGTCAGACCTATCAGATTCTCTCTCAGGAATTTGGCATGGGAGCTTAAAGGTCATGATGTATAAAGAGATTCTGGAGGCAATGTTTCATCACGTGAAGCCAAAATTAAGAGGGTCAGAAACTGCAAATGAGCAGAGGAAGAGATCTTGAGAGAGAAGAGATAAAGCCAACACAGAGAGAAACAGGCCATAAGATTTAGAGAGGTAGAGGGAACATCTGACCCCCAAGAACTTGCTTCCCAGAAGCCAAAAGAGCCACTTTAGAGTTTTCTCCCATTATTTGTTCCCTCCCAGCCTTCTTTGCAGACTATTCTCTATTCATCACTCAAATATTAGTTTTTTTCCTTTGAGGGCTCTGTCCTTGGGCCTTTTTCAATCTATATTCTTTCCAAGAAACATGATCATGGCTTCCAGAACTGCTGGAATCTGGTGATGCTCACTCAGATGTAATTTCTAGGCTAATTCTCCCTCCTGAGTCTCTCTCCTGAGCTTTTAGCCATGTTTACCCACCTGCCTGATAGACATTGCCTTTCCCCATGGGTTTTCCCCTAGCACCTCCAAATCAACATGTCTAAAATTAAACTTTTCTGTCAAAAGCACTTTTCCTCTGATACTCATTTTCAGTGAAGGAAACTTGCCTCTGAAAACCAAAATCACCCTAGACTTCTCTTCTCTCTCCTTCCAATCCATTTAAACATTAAGTCATTTTCATTCAACCTCTTATGTTTCTCTTCACTGCCTCTCCTCTCCAGTCCCACTGATACTCTCTAAGTTCAGGGTCTCATAAGTACCCTCCTGGTTTCCTTGGCATCAATCTCCTACCCCTGCCTTTAACTCTTCTGTGGGTTTCCCATTTTCTTTCTCTTTTTTTTTTTTTTTTTTTTT